>CM037473.1:10459000-10702195 GCA_021014325.1 Plazaster borealis
CAGATCATAGGCCCTTTTCAAACCACAACTTCGACTTGGGCTTCAGTTTGGCCTCCGTCAGTTATTTTGAAATTGCGTGCTTTTGCTACGGGACTTCAAACAGGCAGACGGAGGCTAAGCAAGAGCCAAAACCCAGCAAGAGCCAAAACCCAAGCCCTGGTTTTGAAAAGGGCCGTTGTTCAAGAACACTACCTTGCAGCCATGACTGGTATCCACGGTGTTAGCTCATCCGAATGGTTACCAATTAGCCAATCATAATCAGCAAACAAGAATTCATCAGATGGAGTTATAGAACACTCTTCCAGATTGGTTCCTGGCCCGTACAAGTCCCAGATTTTTCTTCTTCGGAGGTCAATGCCCTTTCCAGGATGCTGAAAAATCAAAGATTGAATTTTAAAAAAAAACGCTCTTGGGAAAACAACAACAACAAAACAGATAATCTTGCAATAATCTATGGAAAAACAATTGCAGGATGAAAGACAAAGCCACGTATCCCTTGCACCAACTTCACACGCAACTACAGACTGCTATGCTAGCCATTGGAATCAAATTGAACGTACAAATTATGGCAAGTGTGTAAACGCTGCGTCGGCTAAAATGCACATTGCACTGTATAACACACTGGGACATTGACTCCCAAAATGGCACAACAATCAAGATTATTTTGATGATGACATCAGGGCCCAATTTCATTGAGTTGCTTAAGCAGAAATTATTGCTTAACAGATTTAAGCAAAAATAGGCGGAACACCAGTCAAAGATTGACTATGTGAGATGGGATTTAGGCTGGTAACCCTATTCTACTAAGCAGAAATGTTTTGTGCTAAGCTACTTTTTGTGCTTAACCAGCTCTATGAAATTGGGCCCAGGCGAATCGGGTTAATAGTATATGACTGGGGTTTTTTTTCTTTTTACTTACTCCTTCACTGTTGAGTATGTGCACCAGCAGTCCATTACCACAGCCAAGGTCTACAAATGATTGAAGACTCTCCAAACTTTTCTCCTCTCGTTCCTGCTCCCATAGCACCAGGAGGTAGGTTGCTATGGCAACATCTTCATACACAAATTTCAGGGGGTCTGTTGTTTCTGGCCAGATCTATACAAAAGCATTACAATACGCAGTTCTGATATAGTGCTTTGTCAACTTGTAGGGCGTCTCAAAGCGTTCATTACTTTTCTACAGGTATGACTGTTGACAGCCAAGTTTGGAATTATAAGACCCATCTACATACATGTGGTTTACAAGGTACTGTGACGCAATCTGAATGCAGCCAACCATGCCATAAAACACTGCGGAAAACCTCTTCTTTTTATTGATGAGTGTAGTGTCCCATGGGTTCTTCTGTCCTGCCCAAAGGACAAGCAATAATGACTAAATGTTTTGCTTATTAAAAACACAAGTGTCAAAACCGGGAACCCACACTCTGCTGATCAGAAACACCAGAGCTCGAGTCCGGTGCGCCTGACCCCTTTGCCATGACACGCCATAGTAAATAATAACCAATTATTCAATTACAAAACATATTCAAATATTTAGTCAGTAGAAATTACACTTTAAACCCTTCAAGAAAACAAACTTGTTCTCTACCTTGACAAACTTGAATCCATATTTCTTCTTCAACTCTGCATAGAGGGAGCTATATCTCTCCATGGCTACCAAAGTCTGTGAACTCCTCACAACTGTATCTGCACTAACTTCCGAGGCCCACTTGACGATCTTTGGCAAAAGGCAGTCTTGTAACCAGGCTTTTGTAGGACAAGTTACTGCATGTGATGATGATTGCGGCTCATGGTATTCCTCTGATACACGCAGGCTTATCCTGGAGTTTTAACAAAGTTTAAGATTTGTCAGAACTTGATTACACATTTTGTTTTCATAACTATACTATACTGATTTTCTTTATAGGGATATGTAATGTTTACAATAACAGATTCAGGCCTGGAATACACGTAGGCCTTAGAGGCCATGGCCTTTGTTACCCTGGTCTTGGCCTTGGTGCCCCTTTAAAAGTTTCCCATAGACTTAAAGATTTTCCAATGGAAGTGCCCTTTGCAAATAAAAATGGCCTTGCCCTCTCAAAGATAAAATTCCATGCCCGAGTATTTAGGGGGCAGTCCTTTGACTCTTTTTCAATATTTCATTTTCTTTTAAGAGCACAATTTAAAAAGTGAATTTGTCCATTATTCAAGATAACAAATTGCATTAAAAATTTCAGAAAAGCATCATCCTTTTGTCCAATGATTTATTTGTCATATATCATTTTTACCTCTGTGTCTTTGAGGAAAAACTCATCTTGTACGCAGTCTGAAACATGTAACTTCCACAGCAACAGCAACCTACTGACGATGGAGCAAGGTCGTGGTTTTCTCTGATCTCTGTGTCTGGTGTGTTATTTAGTAGAGCCAGAAATGTTGCAGTGCAGTCCTCATGATCTATGTACATGATTGCATTTAAATAAATACAAATTTAAAAAAATACATAAGTGCACAATGAAATCAATGTTTTCTACTCAAGACAATTGGATTGTCTAGATGATGAACAAAAGTTATTACAAATAAAAACAAATTAGCCGAAAGAAAAATGACATCTAGAAAATTATCTTTATTGTTTTTGTTTTACAAAGTTGGATTCTGAAGAAATGGCACATAAATAAATTGATTACTTCAGCAAAATTGTGTGAAACATTAGGCCTATTATTGGTCATGTTAAAAAATAATTGGAATAATCCAACATGCAATCCTTCTGCAGTTTTAGACAAGAGGATTACGAAGAACCACAGCTTAAAATTTTGCAATTTTGTAAAACTATTTTTTCACCATTTTAATTTGTTTCAGAATTTGTTTACATTACTAATGTAATAGAGCAAGTTTGAGTCCAGTTTGTTAGAATTAAAAATAAAAGACAAAGGCCTGTTTATTCATTACTAAAATACCTCTCACAGAACCTCCCAGTAATACATTTACCGATTTACATGTAATTTTTTTAAAAAGTTTATTAGGGTGGTTGTTTTTAGTTTGTTTGTTTTTGTTCTTAAAAAAATGAGGTTTTTAAATGCTAGTATTAAATCTTATACTCTACACAACTTGCCTACAAAAGTGTTTACAAATGACAAAATACTTATATTTATAAAGGGATTTACCAATTATTATAATTTCATTCAAAGCCATTGTTGTAGTGCCTTGTCCAAGTTGTCGAGGGACAAGTTTTCTCAAGCACAACTCAAATTGTGAAATTCCAGCAACATTTTCGTCCGGCCCAATTTCACCAATTCCTCGTTCTTGTATCTCCTCAGAATCAGATAAACAAAGTGATCCATCGCCTGAAACATTGGAACAGTCTTTATCATGTTTATGTATCAGTTTGGATGGAAATTCTGTTGAGTCTTCATCCCCTTCTGGTTCTGACATTAGTTCAATAATGGTCTGTTGCAAACTGCATGCGTTTACTCGCTGCCTGTGCAGAATGACTGCACCCGAAAGCCGACGATTCACCACTTGCGGTTTCTGCAGCCAAATTTCGATTGCTTTCAAGAACGTTTTCTCTTCGCACGAAGCTTTTATTTCCTTAGGCTCCAGCCATTTGATAGACTCCATCTTAATTCATGGATTCATCACTGAAGGAGTAACTAAAGACGTTGTAATGCTGAGTTTGATGAATTTTTCAGTGCAAAAAACTATAGTGCGAACGATCGCCTGTGATCTATGAGCGCAGCCATCTTTGTTTTCCAGCTGCATGCTGGGAAGGAAAACATGTAGCCACAACAAGATGTCGTCTGCCACAGCTGCATTGCTGCATAATTTTCGTATTTCAACCAATTTGGTGAACACACACAAATTCTTACAATAAATTAAGCCAAATATAGTCACCATGTGCTTGATGGATTGTTTCTCGGTGTTGCCATTGACATGGCTGATAACAATGCCGCTTTTTGGGTCGTTTTGCGGACCCGAAGTTGTGCTTCGCCTGTCGTTGATGATGGTTTTACACACGATGATTGGAGCCGCTGTACCAAGCGTATTGGTGGGTGATGAATTTTAGTTATCTGAGTTATATTTGTTAACTTCCATGATAAGCCTATTTCCGTGTTTGATCAGGAGTTTTTGAACTAGGGGAAAATTACAAATACCAGCTGTATTAATTGTTACAGAAAAAATGGGGAAAAGGAATTGTTTTATTTGTATTTGTTGCTTTTAAAATTAAACAGTGTTTACTGCAGTTTTTTTTTAAAAGTCTAGTACTAGTACGTAGTCTATGACTTTCTTATGATAATTTTAATCCTCCATCCTCCAAATGGTCTGAGACCAGCAGAGGATTACGACGAACCAAATAGGTACACATTTTAGGATATTCACAGTTGCACCATCGTAATCACAAAAGCAGTCTTTCGTAATCGTAGTTATTGGCATTGTAAATCTGATGTAAATATTTGAAAAGAACTAAAGTAAAAGGTAAACAAGAAGAACAAAAATGTGTACTCAGATTTCCACACATGGAAACTTTGTGGTTCTATTACAGTGGATTTGAATGGATTATTTGCATATTACTTTTCAGTCGGCTTAAGGGACCAATAATACTATTTAGGGTTTCGGGGACTCTTTAGGCCTACAACACCAACTCCCCGGAGTGCTGTCGAAAAATTTGCCAAATGTGTACCCATGGTTCATCGTAACCCTCTGGTCTACAACCGTCAGTAGGATGGAGGGTCATGATTATCGCAGCAATCTATGACTATTCCTAACAATTGGATATTTCTATTTAAATGTTATACTTCATATTTAACATTTAAACAAAAGTATTCTCCATTCCAATTTAGTATGCATCATTTGGCTGAGCCTTTTGTAAATTAAATTTTATACTGGACCACAGGCCCGAGGCCAGTAGTTTTAGTGTCGAGCCTGCATTTCTCAATTGAATAATAAAACCTCACTGTGTGTAATATCTCAAACAAAAACAAATTATGTTCTAATGTTGACTTTGAGTCTGCTAAATATTTTTCAATTCTATTGAGTAATGAAGTATAATAGTGTAGGCCTATACCCATTAAGACAAATGAGAAATAAAATGCATGTTAAACTGTATCAGGAAGGGTTTTTTCATTTTGATTCTGGTCTTGTAAAAACAATTCTGATCCAGTAAACATTTTGAGCAACAAGCCCTGTGGTTTTGTGGATTTCCCCCCCCCCTAAATTCGAGCCCTGTAAATGACTGTCTACTCTCGTGTTCATATTTTCACATACAGGTGATGATGATACCCTTCTTCCAGACAGCGTTATTTGGTGTCCTCCTAGCCTTACCCATCACCGTGGTGCCATACCTCTTCCTCTGGGTCTATGATAAATTCATGTGGCTGTCTGAGCCTGTCTTCCTGACCATAGAGGCAGTGGAGGTTGTGAGAGTGTCAGTCAGGACAAGTAGTCGAATAGCAGAGCAGATCGAAGAACAACCATTCCTCATGAAGGTGACAACTAAAACTAATATTACAACAAATATTAATTAATTTGTTTACAAATTATAAGGGGAATCTTCCCCCCCCCCCCTTTTTGGCGAGCTGCTTTAGCAGAATGCGAGCCTATGTAATACCGATTTTGTCCGTCCGTACCCCGTCCATCCGTCCGTCCGTCCGTCCGTCCGGCCGTCCGCATTGAGACTTTTTGTTAAAGTTTTTGCCTTAGATAATTTGTTGTGATATGTAATTGTTTTTGTGTGAATAGATTCACTAGGTGAAAATGGAAATTGTGGTCAAGTTTTTCTATTGTTTAAATATGTTAAAGTTTTCAGGGTTCATTATTACCCTCTGGAAATTAAACAGCTTCTGTCCGGCCATCCGCATTGAGACTTTTTGTTAAAGTTTTTGCCTCATGGTGTTAGATAGTTTGTTGTGAAAAAAATAATTGTTTTCACTCTCAATTGCAGTTCATTTGTCTTACAGCCAAAATGTGGTTGGATCCACAGTGTGCAAATGGAAATTGTTTAAAAATGTTAAAGTTTTCAGGGTACATTATTACCCTCTGGAAATTAAACAGCTTCTGTCCGGCCATCCGCATTAAGACTTTTTGTTAACATTTTTGCCTCTTTCCCACATGTAAAACCAAGTAGGCAATGGTCAACTACATACTTGTTAATTTTCCCCACCTCTTTGAACATCAGTTGATCAAATTTTTGTTTTTCTATTATTCATTGTTTCTCTATCGGGCATTTGGCAGCTCGCCTTGGCAGCTTCTGCTGTTCTAGTCTATTTTGGAGCTTCCTCAGACCTCTATTTTCTGCAATTGGAAAACACAATCTGAGAAGCGTTACTGTATCTCAGTTTCAAATTTTGTGGGATAAAAAGTGATATCCTTTTTCATAACTGCGGTACTTCTAAGTGAAAAGTTTCTCAAAATGCATTATACTATCCAAAGCTGCTGTACTTGTTACCAAGTAAGTTTTTATTGCCATTTATTTTCAGAGTCATTACCAAACGTATACAGACCCTTTAAACTAAACATCATGAACAGTCAGATTTTATAAAACTGTTTTGTCATTTCACTTTTTAGACTGATGAGTGAAGTTTGTTGTGAGGAGTGCTAAGAGCTCACCTCAATAATTTAAGGAGAGCAGTTTACGTCTCTCCTCATATTTCTTAAAATGAAGGACTGGCATTCAAAGCAATGACTTGAAACAAAAAAAGGAAAATTGTACTCATGTGATGTTATGTCTATTTCTCATTTTTTGGTTTAGTCATTAATCATTGGTGCTGCAGGAATTTGCTACATGTTGTCATTCATTCTTGGTTACGTCCTTCTTACTACTGGATCCCCAGCTATTAAATGGTAAGTTGCATGTACCTGGTGTGAAATTGTGTTACACCATGCAGATCAATTGAATCGGTTACGCTAAACTGATGGCATTTCATGAATGCTGTGATTTAATCTTAAT
Source organism: Plazaster borealis (assembly GCA_021014325.1). Lineage (NCBI taxonomy): Eukaryota > Metazoa > Echinodermata > Asteroidea > Forcipulatida > Labidiasteridae > Plazaster > Plazaster borealis. The sequence continues at coordinate 10,465,920 of CM037473.1, forward strand.
TTTGAGTTTGTGATAAGATTAAACCCTGAACCCTTTGTGGCGTGTCGTGGCCGAGCAGATAAGAACACCGAACTCAAGCTCTGGTGTTTCTGATCAGCAGAGTGTGGGTTCGAATCCCAGTCGTGACACTTGTGTCCTTAAGCAAGATACTTAACCACATGCTTCGTCCTTCGGATGGGACGTTAAGCCGTAGTTCCCTTGTGTTGTGTAATGCACGTAAAAGAACCCAGTGCACTTATCGAAAAGAGAAGGGGTTCGCCCCGGTGTTCCTGGTTTGATGGTTTTCCTGGTTTGGCAGCATATTGCGCCACAGCACCTTGTAAACCATTGCATGGTGCTATGTAAAGGACTTGGTCTCATACTTCAAAACGTAGCTCCACAATACCTTGCAGGAAAATAATGAACGCTAAAGCGCCTTGAGCGTCACTGAGTGACGGATATGTGCGCTTTATAAGAAGCCACTATTATTATTATTAAACCCCTCCCAAATCCTTCTATATCCTGTTTTTTAACGAAATGAAGGATTCAGAAGGACTGAGGGCTGTAGACCCAAATAACAATTGCTTATCACTAGGTCAGGCATTCCAATCTTTTCTAAGTCCAAACAAGTTGGTATGAAGTGACATAGGAGAGGAGGATGTTGGAGGATTGAGGTCACCTGTAGGCAATGAAGGTCTCATTTATGACAAAAGCTTATGCGATATTTTTGTCAATGGTGACAATTTTGTAATGTATCAACAGATCAATGTTTTTTTATGAACATTGCAAAAACCCTAATAACAGATCATTTGTAGTTAATTTGCTCAAGGAGGGACAGGAAAAATTAAGAGGAATTCACAAAACATCTGATAAGAAAACAATGACTTCTCATCACATTTTGGGGATGAAAAGAACATTTGCAAAGAACCTTTTGTTGTTGTTATTTCGGGTCGTTACTCAAGATAAAATAAACATTTCACCTTTTGTTAAAGGCATCGTACACGTTTGGTAATTGTCAAAGACCAGTGTTCTCACTTGGTGTATCCCAACATATGCATAAAATAACAAGCCTGTGAAAATTTGGGCTCAATTGGTCATCGAAGTTGCAAGAAAATGGTGAAAGAAAAAACACCCTTGTTGTACACTTTTGTGTGCTTTCAGATTAGGAATAAAAACTTCTTGCAAGAAGTTTTTATTATTTTACTAGTGAGAAATTACCTCTTTCTCAAAAACTACGTTACTTCAGAGGAAGTCGTTTCTCACAATGTTTTATACTATCAACAGCTCTCTGTTGCTTGTTACCAAGTCAGTTTTTATGCTAATATATATTTTGAGTAATTACCAAACGTGTACGATGCCTTTAAATTTCTTCTCTTTTGTCTGCCCCTACCTGGTTGTTATTTTTGTGTTAAAAAGATTGTTTCCACTTTATGATATTTCTGTGTTATGTTGATCTGCAGGGTACTTGTTGCACTTATTGTTGTTGCAGTGCTGTTGTTGGTGCTAACCTTAATAAAGGAAGAAGGTAATTTGTATTCAATTTTGTTTATTTCAAAAAGTGCATAAAGCTGTGTATGCAAAATTTCTTCTTCTGGAAAATCCAGTTGTTGAAACTTGTGCATAGACCCGGAGGGAGATTTTGAGAAATAACCTATGAATTCTTTCTGCACTTTACCCCAAATATGCTCTGCTGCCACCATGTGTTGGAACATACATATTAAAGCCTCATTTATTCACTACACGTTTACGATGTACATGTATTAAATACACCTATGCAGGCCTGGTACACACAGACCCCAGGTTTGATGTCATGGATTTCATCGCCCACGTTTAGGCCTACCACTTGATGACATTTTTCCACAGACATTCCGGGTATCCTAAAGAAACTGACCTTTACTCAAGAAAAGCGGCCTTTCCTTCTATAGGTACAAACAAACATGTTGTGTAAAAAAATGTAAAAGCATCAATAATTTCAGTTGTGATTTATCAGTGTATTTTGTTTGAAATTTTACCTCTACTTCTCATCCAGGTTTGTACTTTATGTGTTGTTTCTTTTCTTCAAGTGATAAATATTTCCGCATCCGCTTTTCAACTTATGAAACAATGCCTTAACTGTTAGTATTACCTTCTACTTTCTCAAAAAAAACCTCCATAACTAACCCTACTTCTTTCAAAGTTTTCTTGTCACTAGTATGTTTATACCATATCAGATGTTGTTCAGCGTATCTATGAAGTTATTTAATTGTTAGATATTTTTTCGTTTGGTTTGACTGGACCCCATCAGATTAATGATTTCACAATAGCAGTTGACCATCATTCCATCATCAATAGGCTTGTTTCTAATTGGTAGAGCACTTTTATGGCAACCCAAGTGGTTGGGGTTCAAACTCCATTGTAGCTAACAATTGATTTGGTCATTTATTACCAAATATTTTTGTCTGCATTTTTGTGAAGTGGCTGTTTTAAAAAGAAAATCGAAATACATGTGATTTTGGGGTGAACAAAGAAAAACTGACTAGAACAAGATTTGAAACTGCCCTCCGGATTAACGTGTCTCATTCTACCAACTAAGCTATCTAGCCCTATGTTGGCAGTCACCCTATTTTGTCAATATCTTTGTTCGGGGTGCCAGTCAGAAGCCATTCATCCTGTCACTGCCGTATAACCAGGGATCACACCCAATATTACGATACGACCTGGGAAGCAGCAGAACAAGAATCACCTTAAGGGGATACAACTTTTTATTTCAAATATCAAGTTAAAACCCACAAGGGAAATATGCTTTTTTTATTGATTTGAATAATTTCATTGTGTAACCTATACTTTGCTCAAATTTTATGGTAAGGTTTCTTATTATGTCTTTTTTAATTTTTTAATTTTTATTTGTATAATTTGTCCAGGCATTATTTCTGACTGCGGGATTGTCACGCTTGCGATGGTCTCTATCCTAATGGCAATGCAACAAGAATCAAACATGATGACTCATCCCATGAAAGTACCAGAAGACTGGATAAAGTAAGCAATACTGTGTTTCATTCAGTAGTGTGCAGTGCAGTGTGTTCAATTTAAAATTCTTTCAAGCACTAAATTTAAGAAATGTTGCAAGAAACGTTGATGAAGTGTGCTGTCAATTCAATTCGGAGATTGTTTCTCACTCGTTTCATATAATTTCCATATTGTTTAGGGAGCGTCTCAAAAGTCGGACACGTTCTAGGTGCATAGGAATGTTCCTGTAGGCATATCTCTCGCGATCCAGTGGGCCGCCGGAACGCTCCGCTGGACTGCGACATTGTGCCGATTATGCCAAATGTTCAATTAGAGCGGTCCAGTGGAACGGACACACGTACTATCGTTCGTAGATGGTCCAAGCTGTGTACTTTTTTTTATATTATATATACGTATGCCTGTATGCGAGTTCGTTCAGATTTGTGCATGGCTGCTGAAATCTTACCTCCTTTGAAGAATTCGTCAAGACACTTAAAAAGGTACGTCTTCTGGCATGTTAATTGAGATACATTGAAGGGAAAATATGGTTTTAGCACTATGTTTACTAGTTAACTTTTACTAATAAATACCGGGCGGGGGGAGGATGTTCGGGTGGGTTAATCAGACATTTACCCCCAGCTTACATGTTCCGGCCGCTCCACTTCATAACACACCAACACTATAAATTATTGTTTTCCTTTCGTTTTAAGTTTTCGGTTCATTTGTTAGTGTTGAGAAAATTTAAGGTCAAAATAATAAGTCAAAATCAAAAGAGAGTAAAATCCACTATGTAATGCACAACTCTGGAATCTGTTGAAAAGTAAAAATATGATAATAGTATTTAAATAGCATTCTTTTACAATTTTAATGTTGAAGTGTCATTCATGCATTTTCGAAATATGCTATGTGTACTTTAAAACGTATGACACTGGAAGCATAGATTCACACACCAAATAAAATGGACGCTTGTTTTAGTATTTATTTATCAACTCACAGAAAGCGGGTATGCTGTTTTTATTTTAAATGAAATAAAATGCCAACCGCATATTAAATAAGCTAATAACGATAATACCTGAAATATGTAAGCATTTATATCATCAAGTCCTCCAAAATGGTCAGCAATTTTCAGCTCCAGATACATGTACATGGACGTGTAAGTACTATCATCGTGTCGCGTGTATGTTATATCCCTACACGGCTCATTTTCACAATTGGGCACATCGCTCGGTTCCGCTGAACGTTCCACATGTACGTTACTACACGAGAAAATAGTACGCGTTGGCATTTTTAACGATCTAACGGAACGCTACGGCGGTCCAACAGACCGGTCCACTTACGTCCACAGGAATACTCTACCGTTCTGAATTTTGAGATTCTCCCTTATATCTCAATTTGATAGTAGTATAAAAAAAACCTATAAAAAAAACACTGATAGCTTATCCATGTTAACATTAAATAGTTATAGTAGTAATAAAAACATGAATAATGCTCCATACATGTATACAAGTACTATTCAAAAACACAAATCCTCATTATATATAATTGTCTCAAGACCGCTCTATATTTCAGTGTGAATGCAAATTTTATGAAAAGTGCTTAGCTTTTGCGAATCTTCTTAGTGGTAACTCTCCACACCATTGTGTGTCATTATGATTTTCTTCCCATTTAATTTGTTAAACAGTGGGTTCCAATTACCAAAGGTATACAATCCCTTTAATCTTGGAATTTACATTATCCCATCAATACAACAGACTACTGACTTATAGTAACCAACGTCATTGTGACATCATTCGGTATCTCACAATTGCTTTGAAATCACTTTAGTAGAAATTTGATTGTTTGACTTGCTGTCATGTACATGTTCCCTTCATTCACGCAAATTTCTAAGACTTATCATCAAGGCAATGAGTTTGGAAAGACAATTGAAATCTAATCAAACTCACTCATAGATTCAGATATAATAAGCTTGTATAAAACTAACTGACTACATTATAGTAATATCATTGCAAGATCGATTTAACCTATATTTTTAATATATAATCAGTAAGCATTATGCAAATTAATAATGCAAATTGTGTTTAACGACTTTATTCAATTAGTAAGGTTATTAATACTATGACTCCATTACTGTTGTCTTTGAAGCTGATCAGACCATGGTCAACCACACAGCAGGTCATCTTAACACGGATCAAATCTATCATATACATCACAGCTACAGCCGGCAGGCACAAAGGGTATTACTTGCAACTAATTTTATTATATTTATGGAAGTGCTGAAGATGATTTGATCTCGATGCCTCATTGCATACTCTCATGAAAATGATGATCATTTTGAATTGCCTCAAAGTCATAGAAACTATTTATTACTGTAAATAATCATGTGTATTTTCATTGGGGATAGAACGCCAGTCATGTCAGACATCATGACAAGCTTAATCCAGCCCCCGAGCCACCTGCTCATATCCCCTGATATCATAAATAACAGCATCATCAAAGCCACTGAACTTGCTAGCGCTTTATATTGACGCCTCAAGCCAGCTGCATAATGCGAAACCAAATCTTTTCACTTCGGTTTTTTTTCCCTCTTCTTCTTTTCCCCCCATCAGCAAATACCAGGTTCAATTCTGTGAATCAAAACAAAATAAGGATGATGAAGTCCGGTCCTCAATCTGTTATGGTAAAAAAGCAATGTGATTTTCATGCCAAAATGCTGTAGGATGATTTCTCACTTAAATATAGATCTGCAGCTTTTTGGGCACCGTTTTTTACATAACATTTGGGCAAGACCCGTGGAGACTTGAATTAAATGGAGGCTGCCTCTGTTAGAGACCTTGCCGTATGTGTGTACACAAATTTTCATAATCCCCTGTGTGTGACTGTACAATTATGATTTGCTTTAAACATTTTTAACCATTTTAAAACGCGGTCTATACAAGCTAAGAACCAGGCTTTTATACAAAGGGGTATTTACACCAGTGGTAATGACCCATTGCAAATTATAGAATGATGAAATGTGGTAATTATACCAAACATCCTGGAACGTTAGTCCATTTGACATGTTTTTCATTTCCGGAAAAAGCTAATGTAGTGAAAGAAATGTAACAGTATGCATACATGTACGCTGAAAAGCTACGACTAGTAGTGATTCTTGCAGATGAAGTAGTTTGTTATGAAGATGCCATCACAGTTTTATCGATACAATAGAACCTGCAACATTTGCAGGTTGGCCTTCAGTCGGATCATAAATTAATCACTGTATCAAAGACAAAATTATCATAAGTTGTGATATCGATACCTTTGTCCATGATATCACCAACCTAACTCAAGTATTCTAAACTGATGTCATCGATTGTTGTTTCTCATTATTAAAGGTTGTTTGAAGGGTAAACTTCTTTCAACTGTGATCTCAAATTTAATCATGCTGAACTCTCAACAAAGACAAAGACAAACATAGCAAGGCGAAGACCATAGCAAGGCCAAACCAATTAATTCAGCTTTTTAAACTTAAAGGACTTTTAAGGGTAACTTTTGTATGAATGTGGGGTTTTTTCCCTTATGCTGATTTCATTTTATCAAACTTGATGCAATCAGTTTAAAAAATTCAAGAAGAATTTAAATCAATCTCTTATAAGTAAGTTAACAATTAAAACGATAGTAAGAAGTAATTTTAAGGCCTTTCAATCAAATCTGACACTATGAGAAAAACTCAATGATCTGAGGATGCTCTGCTAGGCTTGAAATTTACACTGGATCAATTACAAGCCTGAGGCCATTGATTTTAATGTCCGGCCAGTAAACTCACAACCGGACAAGTCCGGCGGCAGTCCGGCGGCGGTCGTGTGTTTTACAATTGAACAATAATACCCCATTGTGTTATATCTTAAAGGGAAAAAAATAAATAAATTGACTTTCGTCTGATAAATTCAATTATGTTGAGTATCATAGTATATTTACCCATAATTCAAAGATAAATAACCTCCAAGTGCTTGTTAAAAAAACCCAGTTTATAGACGATGTGACCTCTGTTTACATTCAAACCGCCCTCTGTTGACAAAAGTCATGTTTCCGCCGGGCAAGAAGACGCGTACTCATGGTAACATTGCGTGTCCTTTATAGCTGGCTGTCAGTACGTAAAGGTTTTGCCCGGCGACATGCGCGCGCATCATGTTATGATTTTCGAATGACATCAGAGGTCACATCGTCTATATGTTAAACTGTTTACAAAGTTTTTGAGGTTTTTCTCATTTTGATTCTGGTCTTGTAAAAATATATTTCTGATCCATTAAAAATGTTGAACTACAAACCCTAAGGTAGATTTTTCCCACCAAATTCAAGCCCTGCTCTCTCTCTGACCATGGAGGTAGAACCTACCTTTAAATTGTGATTTCCTACTGTCTACACTTCATTCATTTGTGATGGCTTTTTCCCCCAAGAGCAGAGATTACTAACACATGAGTGAGATGGGTAATGAAGAGTGTCTAAATTGATTAAGTCCACAGCATGAAGATAAGTGGTCATTGTGGGGATAATCAGTTATCTTGGACGTGAGGAGATTCATGACGAGATGGTCACAGATTTAAGAATTCCACTGAGCTCATGGACTCCAGTAGAAAAGACCAAGAAAAATTGCCATAGCATTTTAAAATCCTGTTATTTTTAAATCCGTATTCATTAAGGTTAACACATTTGTTAAACCATTGAACGATATTTTTCTATGTCCATGTAATGGGACCAAAATGATAGCAGTGATTGGTGATTTTAAAGGTATCGTACACGTTTGGTAAAGACTCAAGACAAATATTAGCATAAAAACTTACTTGGTAACAAGCAACGGAGAGCTGTTGATAGTATAAAACATTGTGAGAAACGACTCCCTCTGAAGTAACAAAGTTTTTGAGAAAGAGGTAATTTCTCACTAAAATAATAAAAACTTCTTGCAAGAAGTTTTTATTCCTATCTGAAAGCACACAAATTTGTACAACAAGGGTGTTTTTTCTTTCATCATTTTCTTGCAACTTCGATGACCAATTGAGCCCAAATTTTCACAGGCTTGTTATTTTATGCGTATGTTGGGATACACCAAGAGAGAACACTGGTCTTTGACAATTACCAAACGTGTACAGTGCCTTTAACTTAATCATGCCTCGTCTTCTGCTTTTCTGGTGACATTCGGTACAATAAATATTTGACATTTTTTCTTAGGTAGGGGATCACTGTAATGCAGTGCTAAATTGTCAGGAACTACAACAATTTAAACCTGTGAACTCTTGTATTTATGTTTTCAAATGGACACATTAAAATTTGTTTAATTTTAAGAGAATCGTTGGCACATGCCAGTTTTAAATTTAAAGAACCTAATATGTGACAGCGACCTGATGCAACAACAAAGACGCAAAAAGAGGAAACTGTGTTCATGGATTTTAAATTGTCCTGAAACAAAATCAAGTAGTAGAAGTTTTGATAGGAAATTTCTTATTGATATTTCAGTTCCAACACTGACGAGAAGTCATTCCTGCAGCTGCTCTTCATGATGGCAACAATGGGCTATGGTAAGTCCACCCCCGATATTATCCCAAGTGCTTGTCATCCCCCAGGAATGCCTTGGTTAGATCGGGGAAGAAACCAAAATCAATCCTGTTGGTAGATTGGTGGGACACAATCAGTAAAACCATCAGGAAACTCTGCGTAATTACACTTGATTAAGGAATGACTACTCCTCGTCGTGTTTGTTATCTTGCCCAATCAATATGTGGCCACTGGGTTGTCAAGAAAAGATAACACAGGACACAGGTTCATCGATACCGGACGGCCGTGCGGGGTTAACATATTCACAGTTGAGATGTGTGTTGGAAAATTAGGTCTGCAAGGCTTCGATTCGAATCATTGTAAAAAGGGAAATCGCCAACTGTTTTCAGTCATAAAATAAATAGTTGAACAACTTCAATGTGTACGTTATTCTGGTATGATTCAGGGATTAGATTTGTTTCAGTTACATAGTTTGGCAGGTAAATCAAATCAATAGAAAAGTGAGAAAACATTTAGAAAAAATGTGGGCCTATTCAATCCTTATTATCATGTGTACTGTTGCGGTTGTTTGTTTTCCTGGAATTTCCCATTCTTTGACACACTGTTAAATCTCTTTCTAAGACTCGTGTTCACTCCTCAGAGTCTTTTTCACTATAAATTGCAATGAATTTAAAAAAACACCTGGATTTCTCAATTGATGAAGCATTGGCGTCCCATCTCATCATTTAAAGGCAAAGTATACCTTGGTTTTTGGAATTGTTCGGTTGTTTTAATCTTATAAAAATGTAGATATATACAATAAAACTAACCTGTGAAAAATTCATTTGAAAAGGTGGAAGCGTTTTGTGGGATATTACTGAAAATCTGGAGTGGTTATGTCCGCTCAGGAAGAATAATCCATAATTGGAATACACAGTCTGAGAAACGTTTCATGCAGGAACATTTCTCAGATTGAAATGTTTTTAAATCCCTCTCTCTAAAACCACATTCCTTTGAAGAGAATTGTTTCTCATATTGTTATACATTATCAACAGCTGCAGTGCTTCTTACCAATTAAGTTATTATGGTCATTAAATTTTGGAGTGAATTACCAAAAGGTATACCCTCCCTTTAAGTTTGAACTCATTATATAATTGACGGTTAATTGTGTCTTGGTTTCTTTCAGCCCGTGTGACTCAAGCCTTTGCATTCCTTCGCAACTTATTCTCTGCCTCTTTCTTACTCCTTGTGGCCGTACGAGTCTTGAGTGTCATCCATGTCGTCTCTCTGGTTGCTAAAAGAATCACCGAGCAGGTAAGGTGTTCTCAATCATTTCTCTAGATGATCAAAACTGGTTACAGGCAAGAACAACTCTGGAAAGTTTGTCACACACCAATTATTATTTGTTATTACACAAGAGTGGAATACGGAAAAATATAGCGCTTCTGTGTCCCATATATCCAACAAGGCCAAAGGCCGGGTTGGATATGTGATGCAGACGTGCTGTATGCTTCCGTATTCCACAAGCGCACGATGGATAACAAATTCATCTTAAAGCAAACTTGATATGTATAGCTTAAAATAGCGCAATGCGCAGAATTAGAACAGTACAATAGAACAGGGTTTGATATTAAATTTGCAATATACATACTCTAGTTGCTATGGATGTTGCTATAATCAGAATCGAGGATTCAAGTTTGCTTGAAGATAACGTGATTTCTCAAACACAAGGGTGTATTCATGGAATTCAAGTGCAGTAGTTTGAATCCAACTATTCACAATTAACATTCATCAAGGTTGACAGATTATTTGCATTATTCATGATCAATAGGAAAAGTGATTAAACTGTCACAACCGTGCTCTGCACTTTATGCCAATACCACCAAGAATGCCCGATATTAATAACAATAACTGCCATTCCTAAAATAGACTGAACGGCAGTCATAAATTTCTATTAATTTATATTTAATTTAATTACATTTGAAGTGGGGTACCCCTGCAACAAAACAAATTATAATCACTGGGTTGCTGTTATCAGGATGCAATTGTACACAACCATATAATTATGTATTCAGATTGAGGCATGTATGGCAAAGACCATTACTGAATTGACACATTTTGCTAAAGCAATGAGTAAGTCAGGTTGGTTGAGAGTTGATTACACTTGACTATAGTCTGTCTAGATATGTCAGGCGAACACTGCCTGCTGTGACTGCGTTGGTTTGACTGTTTCTGATGTCAAATTTGTCACAATTAATGAGTGTTTTAACGATAGTGGTAGGTTTTGTTCAATATGACAGAAATGTATCAGTGCAGTGAGAACTGATTCATTATTGCACTGAAGTAGAGAAAATAATGGAAAATGAAAATGATGTGCCAACATTTGCTTTGTTAACATTAATCATGTCGTCTGCTCAACAAAATGCATTGACTAACTTTTTGGACTAGTCAATCGACTCAACACGTTTGAGTTAAAAACAGACCACCCATGGCGCAATTTAAATTGCAATTTGGCTGAAGGTTAGTACCCGAACTTGCTCTAGGCCTAGATGACTGTATCTGCCAACACTTCAGTATTACAGCTGAAGCCATAAGCCACAGCCTTACCCACATAAACCACTAACTCATATGAACCTGCAGCGTTTTATGACAATACATTTAAACTTAAAGCTGTTTTTCTGTGATTGCGCCCTCTTTGACAGCACCTGGTTAGCCTTACAGTTAGTGTATACTTAGTGGTTCTGCCCTACTGGAGATGAGGGTCAGTGTAATGCATTTGAACATGAAATCATAATGTCCCACGAAGTGTTAAACAGAGAACTTGTTCAATTGTAAACCAAATAAGCAGGGTTTGCCATTAACTTTTCCAGTGATTAGCCAGCAGGACCAGTTAGCTTGGCATTTTACTAGAGTGTCATCTTTTTCACTAGTCCATACTTTATATTAACTATGGATGCTTTTCAACACTGAACTAGCCAGCCGGACTACTTGAAGTTGGACTGGTCCTCGGGTGTTTTAACTGGCAATTGGCCAGCAGACCAGTGGGGAGAACGCTGATAAGGGTCTAGGGTTGACACTGATTAAACATTATTGAAGCTACAGCCCAACATCATGTTTTTATTTCCTAGTTCTTGTCATTCTGTTGAAGAAATTCATCTACATTTTTTTGACTGATTGAGTTCTTCTTGTCCTAGTTGTTACCATCTCAAACAGTGCATAAGAGTTTATAAAACAGTTCATTCTGAGAATGTCATTTGAATCATATGATTATTTGCTTATTGGCAATGTGTGCTATAAATCCATTCAGAATTATCAATAATTGTAAATTTTGAAAAATTTTCTTTTCATTTTTTTTTTTTTTTCCCACTCACCCACCCCAGTTTACTTTTTCTTCTTTGTCTTTTCTTCTTTTTATTACAATTTTTATTGAGAATCAAATTACTTTTTCCATAATTTACTCACCGACATTTTTTATGGGCAATTTAAAAAAAATCGAAATGTTTTAAAAATGTTCGATTCTGAATGGCCCCTCAGGCTCTGGAGACAGCTTGGTGATTGCATTCTTTCAGACTTCATTTCCGTCAAGCTTTTCAGTTTCACATTCAGTTAGTTATTGCAGTAGGTCTACTATCTGCAGTAGGTCCTTCAAAGAATTACATAAACGGAAAGTAGTACTGTAGGGAGGCTGCCAACATTAGAGCTAGATAGTTCAGTTGGTAGAGCGCAGGCACGTTCATCAGTCAGTTTTTCTTTGTTCAATCCAAACAATTTATGCTTCATGTTAAAGCAAAAGTGAAATTAATGTTCTAACATAAAGCTGGCCTGGGTTTAAAGGGAAGATACTAATTATTTTGGTAATGTAGACAGAACCTCCACCTTATGGTTTTATGGGTGAAGAATTATTTATGAAACAGAAGTTTTGAAATTCAGTTGCTGCATGTACCAGAGTTTCCAGGCACAAGCTAGCATATTATTGGACTGCCAAATTGTGTGCCGATGCACGTGAATTGCAGTCTATATGCCAATAATATTTTATTGCTTTTGGGTGGGGTTTACAACATTAAAAATCATAAAGCTTCAACCATTTAAAATTCCCCCAGATTGCACAGTAGGGCTTTTAAAACCGAAGATAAAGACAAAGTAAAAATCATTTCGAGAACCTCATTTCAAATCAGCGTGCTCAGGCCAAAATTCCCCCCAAAATTGTCCATTTTGTTCAAAAATGTATTACTAGCTTTTCCCAATGACCATTTTATGAAGCATTTATAAGTTAATAGAAACGTTTTTCCTTTGGAACTTTTGATTCCTCAGTGACTACATATTACTTAGGATGTTGTTTGCTTACTATTAGTTACTTCAGTAAGATGTTTACATAAACTTTGTTGAAACCTCTCAGTGACCAAGGCCATGCTTGCAATGTTATAAAAGCGCTATTACAACAGCACCATAACACTGATCCTCGCCCCGCAACCAATCCCAGGGGTCGCATTCCTTATTAATAATTAATGCAATAGTTTATCAGTTAACACCCTTACCCTTTGTACGTGCACTTTTCAAGTATTGGAGAGATTGAATCGGTTGGATCAATACGGATCAATAATGGATCGCTGTCTACTACTCTGGATTCACCCATAATTCTCACTGTGTGGTTGTAACATTATATGGCTAGGAGCATGAAATATTAATTAATTGCCCTTTATAGTCAATTAGTACACGTGTGGAGATACCAAGGCTCTTCACATGCAGTACAATGCTACTTTAAAGTCATTAGAATAAAATGCCATACATGAGTTGGCTCTAGCTGGCCATTTTTATTGGGGAATGGGCCTGCTTCACAGAGTTCCTAAGTGCACGGTTGTTTGTTTCTTGGCATAAACTGATTATACCTTCACAAACTCAGTGCAGCTTAAACTGTTTGTGAGTGATTCCCTGCTAAATAAGTTATTTTCTGCACTGTTGATACATTTATCCAGCACCGTTTTTCCGCAGAGTAGCTCTTTGGGAAATGATCATGGTAAAACAAAACATGAAATGAAACTTTGTTAGTCTTGAAATACACTATTTTTCAGACTGAGAAATCAGGTAATATTTGCTTGTAGGGGGGTCATGATATCTCTAAAGATGCTAGGTCAGATGTTTGGCCGACTTCACCCAAAAGTTAAATTTTGAACAGCTATTTATATAGATTCGAGAAAGTTGTAAACTTTCATTTAAGGTATTGCTTGAAAAAATCCGCCAATGATAAGTGGTAGTTAATTAAAAAACAAAAAATTTATTATCGTCTGGATCCCGACATTAAATCATGTCCATCAGCCATGCACAAACAATTTTGCATGCTAAATTGATTTTGTGCATTGTCCATGGCATATGCGAAAGTTTTTGTATGTTTTGGGGGTTTAAAACAGCATCATCTGTCAAAATTCATTCGTCCGGAGAACAACAAATCTGTAAAACATTTCTTTCAGTGAAAATCGGGCCATAAAACTTTAAGTATTGTACATATGTCTTCATTACACATGGTCTGTTGATAGAGTGTAAATGCATGACTACTCCGATAGAGTAAAGAGGCATGAATACTCTCTGATTGAGAGCTATTCTTTAATAACATTAATCGTGAATGTCTAGCTACCAGAAACCATAGAAGTATGTGCATCCTAGCATGAATTTCACATTCAAATGTCACATGCCAAACATGCTCTCTGTCAGTCACTAGATTGCCATTGAGAAACAGTATTGATGTGGAATAGATTGCCGTTGGAGAACATTACCTGGGGTTGGTCTACCTCAACTTGCTGAAAGCTCACTTCAGGTTAATTACCCAGGTCTGCATGAAGTGCTCTTTGTTTTCATTACTTTAAACGATTGCACTCACAAATCTTAAACGCTGTTTATCAACAAACAAAAATTATGTAATTTTTTTAAAACTGCAGGATTTAAACGACTTGTTTGGTTGTTTGTTTGTTTGTTTGTTTGTTTGGTTTATTTCCATTTACACAACAACTTGAAAATACATTAAATAATATCAGTTATTATTGTTAATGATTATGTAATAAGGTACAAATGGAGGTAACATCCAGAAGAGGTATAACCCTCCTGTAGTGGAGTACCCAGACTGTGATTGGTTCAAAACTATACTAACTGCATGTGAAAATGCATGATAATAATAAAAGATGATATGCTATCCCTAGGTCAACTAATAATAAGACTTAAAATATGATACGATTTCAATGGTTAGTTTTATGATGTAATTTTTGAAAACTCTAGGATAATAATAAAAGATGATATGCTATCCCTAGGTCAACTAATAATAAGACTTAAAATATGATACGATTTCAATGGTTAGTTTTATGATGTAATTTTTGAAAACTCTAGGATAAGACTTCTGGACACCCAGCCCCCCCCCCCTCACACCTTGTGAAATTTAACAGTGTTTCCCTTTGATCAAAATGGAATCATAGCATGCACAATGCTGAACAAACAGAGAAAGACTACCTATACGATTCAGGAAGGAGTTTGATTCAATAATGTCTTACATACTTTGTGCAGTAGCTTTAATCTTAAAACATTTGTCATGTTTTAGGACCTGTACACAAGAATTATTTAGGTTGTCGATCCTAATGTGCAAATCTGAGAGCCACTACAAAACATTTTATTTTAAACACGCCCCTGGACATCATAAAAATAGAAAGTACATAGTAGTATAACTGATCCTGATCATTGCCCTGGCTTCAGAGAATTCCACCATTCCAAATGGAACCATTACCTTCAAGCTATCTTTCATAGCTTGGATATCGAAAAAATGTCATCCATTCCAAGAAGATCAACCTCAAATCATTTATTAAAAAGCTATCATTAATAACTTCAACAAAGTGCAGCCCAGATATTAATCACATATGTATGTTTCTTGGAGTCTCTTCTCCCCAAAGAGACCCCATAGCAAAAGGGTATCAAAATATACACTGTCTGACTCTCTCTCTCCCTGTGTATTTTCTTTATCAGACAGAATTTCTAGGGCTCTCCATCGAGGTGTAAATATTATGAGTCTGACTGATGGATTGTTTATCAGGAAGTGTAGCATACATCAATTTTATGTCATATCAATTCTTTAAGCCCTCCGGCGCACATCCAATAAACAGAAAAAAAGACACAAAAAAAGACACAGGGAAAAGTATCAAGATCGGAAATAAACCAGGCGTGTGATTTCTCAGAATTTTTTCTTATTTCAGGATTTTCTCAAAATCTCCTTGAGCCTTTTCTTGAAAGAAGTTAAGCAGTCACCAAAGGGAGAAAGAACTAGTTTAAACTCTTTAGTTTTGTATTTGTGACCATGCACAGAGTCTTTAAACCTCCTGAGTTGTAACATTTGGGAGGTTATGTGTCTAGAATAAGGGGGAACCCAGAGCTGCCAACTCTCCCGGATTCTGCAGAAAGTTCCCTGAAAATAAGCCAATTTGTCCATGTTCTGATGAACAAATATGAAACTAAAATAAAATATTATGGAAACTTGATATGTTGAATTTATACTAAATATCTCCCTGATTGTTGTAAATAATCTCCCTGGTTGCATGCTGTAAATTTTGGCAGCTCTGGGAACCCAGGCCCATCAGCCATTTTTCGGGAAATTTTTACATTCGTCAAATCTAATCCCTGATGAACCGTTTTGTTGGGGGTTTTTTCTTTCAAAAAGTACAAAGTTGTTATTGGGAATGAAGTGGTTAAGATGATCCAGTGAGTTATCTGCACTAATCCTGTGACAATGTAATATGATTTCACATTTTGAATGGCCTGAAATAGTGAGGCAATGTGTGATAAGGAAGGCGTTGATTTTTAAGATTCTCGTGTTATAACGACACGGTGCTGTCAATTATGTCAGTACTTAAACGAAGAAGGTAGAGTCATTTTCTGATGACGGTAGTAAAGAAACTAAACTGGGCCCAATTTCATAGAGCTTAAGCAGAAAGTATTGCTTAACAATTTTCTGCTTAGCAGAAATGAGCAGGATACCAGTCACAAATTGTACATGTGACATGGTATTTTGGCTGGTAACCCTGTTCTGGTAAGCATAATTTTGTCGTGCTTAGCTACTTTTTGTGCTTAAGCAGCTCTATGAAATTGGGCCTTGTTAGCTAGTTTATTGGTAACAACCATGTATAACTGATCTCATCTAGTGTGATAAGTTTCATTCAACAATGAGCACTATATAGAGAAAAATTGTTTAAAAAACTGCTTGACTTGCACTAACGCTTTTCATTTCAACTGCAAAGGTGCTGGATAGGTTGTTAATAAATTTGAAGTTGTTTTTTTTGTCATCAGTATTTTTATATAATAATAGTACAGTTTATATAAAGCACTTTATCACATCCGAGGGCGGCTCAAAGCTCTCATTATTTCTTCTTCCAGGTATGCAGAGCTATGTTTGAAATATAAGACCCAGATATTTACATAGTATCAAGTGAAGGTTTACAAGGTGCTGTAGCTCAATCTGCAGCCAACCATGCCAGAAAACACCAGGGCGAACCCCTTCTCTTATCGATAAATCATCAAAGTGAACTGGGTTCTTTATGTGCATTACACAACACACGGGACCTACGGCTTCACGTCCCATCCGAAGGACGTAGCAATGGTTAAGTGTCTTGCTCAAGGACACAAGTGTCAAGATCGGGACTTGAACCCATGCACTTTGCTGAGCAAAACACCTGGGCCCAGTTTCACGAAGCCTGTAAGCAGACGTTTACTGCTTACGGAGCTACCATTAGCAGAATTTCTATTTCATAAACACTGCTAACCATATAGCAAGGCAAAAGTTCTAGTAAGCAAATGAGTGACACAGCAACAATGCAAAATCCACTGTGAACGCGAACACGCACTAGCAAATTATATCAAATTATATCTTTATCGTTTATGAAACACACTTTTGCTTATGCATGTTTTTCTGCTATATAGTAAAAACAAAAGAGGTGCTTACTGCTTAGCTTGACTTCAGTGCATGTAACCGCTCGGCCATGACATGCCCCATCATGGCAAATTGTGCATAACATTGGTAAGAGTGAAAATATAAATGTTCACAGATTTGCACACAACTTACATGGTATAAAGATGGTCAAAGTGGGAAACTCCCTTTGAAAATTTGTGCTTGAAATGCAATAGTTTTTGAGAAATGAGTAAAACAATTAGTTTTGATCTTGCAAGTCCAAAACTCAATGTGTGAGAACAGTGAAAACATTTAAGGTTTTTTCCACTTTTTAATCGTGACTCCAATGACTGGTTGAGTTTAAACTTTCACAGGTTTGTTATTTCATGTATATGTTAAGTCACTTCAAGTGTTGATACTGGTCTTTGCCAATTACCAATGTGACACATGCGCTTGGTCGTTCAAAGTGAGGGCTTCAAAATCATGCATGCACCGGCTGCAGTGGACATTTGCTTTGTACATGTTTGTGTCGGTACACCAAATTTCAAAAAAGAGAATACACTTTATAGCTGATCTAGATGGAGAAATTAAACACCGACCACTCCATCAAACCATTAAAAAGTCAACCTCTGTCAATATGAAGTAATCACCCGACTCAGTCAGTCCAGACAACTGCATTGTCATCAACAGTCAAAAACCTCTCAATTTGCCACAGCTTAACCCGTAGAATCTCTACCAATAATCTGACAAGTTAGTTCCTTAAGTATTATAAGCTAGGGAGTCATCTTTCCTTCTGTGTATAAAGGGTGTGTTTAGAATTTGTAATTACCTACAAATCGTCCGTCTGGATAGTTATTATCTGGATGTGCTCCATACAGAGAAAATCATTCTTCCATGATTCTGAACATCATGTCTCATGCTGAACTTTGTGGAATTTAAAATCTGCAAATCCGTTATCTAAATAAAAGGGCAAAAACATTCAAAAGACCTTAAGGCTGTTGAATGCAAACTAAACACGTCTTGAACAGGTTTTGTTCCATACATGTTGTCTTAAAGAAAGCCTTGCTCAATAGAGAAAGAGCGACTTAAATTGGGAAATGCCCCACCGCACCAATAGTCATTTCTAGAGATAATAAACAACTTATTAACCCTTTAGATACCATTCATTTCTGTATAATCATTACCATACACCCAGACATGGTTTTGTTGTTGATTTTGTGAAACAATTTTTTCTCGTAAATGTGTCTGAAAATACTATAAATCAGAAATGTTGTTTTGTTTTTAGAAACATAGATACTATGTTAACATGAGAAACATTGAAAATGTCAAATCAGGTCATGACCTTTACTTTGATCATTTTAGTTGAGTGGAAGTAGATCAGAACTTGCAGCCGTTTGCGGCCGCTCTGGCCATTTTGGTACAAGCCGTTTCCGGCCATTGTGGTCTAAAAAGGAATAAACAGCTTCCAAAAGAAATGAAACTGCTGAATTTTGAAGTTAACACAGTCCAAGGTTCACATTACATTTGTCTTTTTCACCCATTTTGTTCTGCGAGTGTTTACTATTAATATAGGGAGGTGAGGTGTCCAAGGCTTTGACTTACCTTCAGAAAGTGCAGGCCGATCCTTAATCTCCTGAAAAGAATCCTTAATCTCATCATCAATTGATTCTTTGTAACAAATCCTTTTCATTTCGCCCAATATTTGCCGTAATGATTGCCAGATATCTGCATTATAAGCAAGCACACACCTCAATGAGCAAATCCAATTCAGATTTGTATAAGAAAAACCAAAAGTTCAACAACTAATAGCATTACTAGTGTGTACACTCCATATTACCAAATTTAATCTTGTTCACATTTCCTCTGTTAATACTGCTGGACAAGCCCACAGCTAATAGAATTAAGGGATAACATAATTGTGCACATTGATTCAACATCTCAAGCTGACTCAACACAGATGCTGACCCCTCAATTATACCCGGCAACTGGAATTAATCAGTGATCAAATTATACTTTTGGGGAAAGTTAGATTGTAGAGGAAATCTTGTTTTTGCAGAGTAAAGATTGCACCTATGGGCAAAAGTTTGTCCCTCCCTTGATGAACAAAGCCCAAGGGTGTTAAAGGAGTATTGGCATTATTAGCATCAAGAACCAACTGAAGGCCTATTTCTGCAGCCTATTTAGACTAATCAAATGTTGCAGTGTTTTACAATTATCTTGGAAACCATCTCAGGTCCTTGGGGAGTACAGTCATCAAGTTAAAAGAAATGAGGAACCTTTAGTGATACTGGTCCTTTTTTATAGTTCCTTGTGAATGCACTATTGATCGTTCAGCTGGATTAGTTCTGTATTTCCCGTCCCTATGATTGGCTGATAAGTGTTGGCAACTGAACGCTGGCCCACATATATGTAGATGAGATCCTTGCAGTGGAGCAACAAGGATACAACCTTGTTGCAACAGTCAGAGATTTTAAGTCAATGCATTAAAGGTAGGGTCATTGATTGGTTTTTGTCAACATCGTGCTGATTTATAGGCAAGATTATCAAGAAAGATACAATAACAGTCACCTGTGAAAATTTCAGTAGCATACAGTGCCTACTTGTTGAGAAAAACACACAAAAACTGTCACGGTAATTTCACCCATCCACGTTTCGCGAGGAAACCATGGAAACCACAGAAGCTTCCAAAACTGTAGAAACCTTGACCATGGAAACTTCCAAAAGTTGCCTGCTGGCGATCTTTGGAGATTCAATTTTTTTGACATACTTTTATTGATTTCTTAATCAACGGGGGCACCTAAGACAAAATAACTTTGAACGATGGTTACTACCATTACCATCTTTATAACAAGTAAGCGTTTGAATAAAAGTTACACAATTTCTTTTTCTGCTTTAAGGTGGTAAAAAATGTCCTGGATATGTATGCACCAAACAGTTGTGTGGGACCCAATCTTGGTGTGAAACCCACTTACTATTTTCAAGAGAATACAAGATATATACACAAGCCCTATTTCCCATAATTGAGTAGTGAGTGAATGACAGGTTGTTTACCAAGTGAACTGATTAAAATAAAGAAGAAACAAAACATCACAATAAGAAAATATTTTTCTTAATTCACCTTTTTTCACCCAGAAATGAAATTTAATTTTTTTAAAAACTTATTAAGGTAAGATAAGAAGATATTTTAGAACTTTATTGCCCCACACTGGAGACATTTATAATGGCCTTGATTCAAACAGCACAGACAAAAACACTAAAATTTAGAACATTAAACAAACTGACAGTTGGTTTGAACCAATAAAAGAATGAAATAACAATAATAATAATAATAATAATAATAATAATAATAATAATAATTTATTGATTTGTATTATGCCCATTCCATAAAATGTACACAAGCGCATAACCAAGAAATAATCAAGAAATAATTAAACAACAACAAAGGATAATGATTGAAAAGCTAGAAACAGGAAAATCACAAAATGAACACAACTAAATTGGTAAAAAGCAAGGAAATACCACAACAAAAATAAGAAAAAAAAATTTAAAGATTAAATTTAAAAAATTGATTGAAATCACATTTTTACAAGCTTTGAGATTCGCAAAAATAGCCTTTAAAAAGTAGAGTAACAGGATAGCACAGCTACTTCAAATCTTTGAAAAAACCGAATTGCAGTTGGGACAAGCGAGTTGTAGTGTTGAGGTTTATAATGTCATAGTCCTCATATCAACTGAGTGCTATTTCCCCAAAAAAGAAATACATAATTGAGAACATTCAAACTCTGTAATAATTGTTCATTAGGCAGAAGCACCCGATAAGGTGTGAGTATAAAGCTGTAGAGACGTTCTGTAATCATCTTGGCATGATTTATTCATAACGAACTAAACGGCTCTAAACCGAGCGGTCCTAGATACCAAAGTGGTCCACCTTTAATCCAAGCGGAAAGTACGATTTGCTCTCCAAGATTCTTGAGTATGCAATCCATAAATCAATTTGTGTTTCTCTAGCAAGTCCATTTCATCACATGCCCAAAATACATTTCCATACCTCATTTCCAACAGTTGCTTGACTTGGAACCTGTCTCTTAACCCTCGCTGAATCGATACACATATTTGGCAATAAAGGCATGTGTGCATGTCTGCACTTAGAGATTAAACAAACCCATAAATCACATATGTAAATATGAGTGCATGTTCAAGTAACCAAACACATTGACAAAGTATTGCCCTAGACGGTCTACAAGTCCTCCAAACAAGAGACTTTCTATCATGTGTACGGTGACTCAACCTTTTTAATCTCAGGCAGATCTGCATTCATAAATCTCATCAATGTTTTTAGCCTCTTTTTGTAGCAGTTTTCATCGGTTCCTCGGGTAGGATTTTCTTGAAGCCCATCAGGAGCAAGGGGAAACTCCCTCCCTGTTCTTTCCTCATGCTGTCAGCCCTCTGACTTTCACTAGAGGTTACTTGACGAGACATTAGTCGACAAGCATCTCCTCTCTCATTAAGATCTGTCTGTGATACACACTGTACTACATTAAAGGCACTGAACACGTTTGGAAATTGTCAAAGACCAGTGTTCTCACTTGGTGTATCCCAACATATGCATAAAATAACAAGCCTGTGAAAATTTGGGCTCAATTGGTCATCGAAGTTGCAAGAAAATGATGAAAGAAAAAACACCCTTGTTGTACAAATTTGTGTGCTTTCAGATAGGAATATAAACTTCTTGCAAGAAGTTTTTATTATTTTTGTGAGAAATTACCTCTTTCTCAAAAACTACGTTACTTCAGAGGGAGTCGTTTCCTACAATGTTTTATACTATCAACAGCTCTCCGTTGCTTGTTACCAAGTAAGTTTATATGCTAATATTTGTTTTGAGTCATTACCAAACGTGTACGATACCTTTAAGGAATAAAATATGCATTAGTGATGCACTCTGTACTATTTCTCTTTGAATTAACGAATCGGCTGACATTGCAAACCACTGTGGTGTAATTTCTACCCCACCAGGGGCCAATTTCACAGAACTGCTTGACGGTAAGCAAATATCTCCGCTTAATTTAGCAGAGAAATTTGCTTAAGCGCAAGCGTATTTAATTGATTTATTTATTACACATCCAACAGCACAATTAGAGCCAATAACAGGAAACGAGAAGATGTTAAGTTTTAGATGTGGGAGGAAAACCCCAAATGGGGAAAAACCCACGCAATCACCGGTAGGGACTAAAACTCTAATCCACTATGCAAGGCTCCGGTCTCGGGGAGAGTTGGCATCTCTGCAGATCCAAAATAAAAATGAATACAATTTTAAATAAATATTTACATTGGCTGTTTTTATAAGCCCTTGGAATGCCAATTAAAATGCTGTTTTAATGAACATGAATAGTTAAGGGTCATCGCTGGGCCATTTACTGAAGTGAAAATCCCCTAATCCTGGGATTAGTAGGTACTTTTGTCTGCTTTCTTCTCACAATTTCTGCCAATGTGTCATTAAATAATGTATAAAAGCTGTTTGTGAATTACATGAACCTGCATTAGGTAGGATGGTTGCTCTCATTTCTAAAATATTCTCACGTTAATTTGGATGTTGCATTGAAATAGAAAGATGTGCACTCTGAACTATTGATCGATTGATTAATTAGCTATTGATTAGTTTGTATTGGGCAATATCCATATGGAATATGTGCAAATACCCATCACATAGGCTCAGTGGTTTCTTCCCTGCCTTTCCTCTCTGGACCCAGGTTCAAATCCCCGGACCGGAGCCTTGCATTTTGATTTGGTTTTCAGTCCCAACCTGATTGCATTGGTTTTCCGTAATTGGGGTTTTCCTCCAAAATCTAAAACTGAGATTTCTTCATCTTCTCTACACAGGTATCTTCAGGCCTACAGGTCACAGTGCTTGTCTCTTTTGAGAGTCCCTTGGTTTCAATACCAGAAAAATATAATAATAATAGCAGAACATCATTTTGTTAGCAAGACAAGTTCTCAAAGAACAAAATCTACCTAGCAAGTAGATATACACATGGTGTTACCGCAAACCAAATATATATTGATACCTCACCATGCAATGCCATAAATCCTATATATCATTTTGTTACATTCAGAAATTCAGAGGAAAGTTTTTAAGATTTATGACACATGGGCAATTCTGTCAATACTACTGATCAGGAGTTGATCTTCAACAGTTCTTTTCTACTGAAGACGATCAGAGCCATCAAGTTGTCAAACCACCAGTTCTTGAACCATGGCTCAAAATTCATACTGGACAGCAGGCCTGTGGCCAGTGATTTTAACATCAGGCCAGTAAACTCATGACTGGACAAGTCTGGTGGTCTTGTGTGATTAGTTTAAATGTTGGCTTTCAGTCTGATAAATCTCTTTCAATTCTGTTGAGTATTGAAGAATACTCACCCATAATACACATGAGATAAATCTCCTTGTTTAAATTAAAACAGTCCATATGTTAAACTATGTAGGTTTTTCTGGTCTTAGTAACAAACGTTCTCGTCCAGTAAACATTTTAAGCTACAAGCCCTGCGGTCCTGTGGATTTTCCCCAAAACATTCAAGCCTTGATAACCACCACAACTCTGGAGAGATTCTCATTACTCAGTGTTAAACCGCTAACCTTACACTGCAAAAACCGGGGTGTTCAAATTGACACCATGGGTGCTGTCACATTATAGATACCCCAACAAAGAATCAAAATTTACAACATAGGGTGTTAAAGTAACACTTCTGCCAACACAATTACATTAGTGTTATTTTAACACCCTATGATGTTAATTTTGATTCTCTCTTGGGGATCTATATGTGACAACACCCATGGTGTCAATTTTAACATCCCAGTTTTTGCATTGTACTAGGTAGTTGTACTTGTATGGTACGGTAGTTGTTTTGGGTTAATCTTGTGACTCAATCATTTTATAGGATAATACTTGTCCCAAGTTCTCAGGATGATGATATCAGTAGTCTCCAATCACAGAATCTTTTGGTGATAGAGTACACCTCATAACCCATCAATCTATAAGTTATTGGGAAATTACTCTCATTTAACATTAATTGATTGTCCATATCTATTAATTAGCCAAATGAAACTTCACCAATTACTCATTCCTATAGACTCAGGTAACGGTATATGATAAACCATTCCCGATCTGTCCATCAATCATTCCGTCAGTCGTTCAGTCATGCAATCCATCCAATCTCTCCATATTTGACATCATTCCTCCTGTGCAAGCGGATGATACTTGTGTGTCATTCACTTAAACAAACTGCAATCACTTACAGTTTTAAACGCGGTAGCTTCCTGCGACTCGATCCTGCCGATAAAGGAGGAATTATGATTGTTTCCTTATCGGAAGCTCAACCTGTTGCCATCACCCTGCCCTGAGGGAGCAAATAATCACCCCACCCCACTGCCTAACAAATTGGGCTGAGATGAAGAATCAAATGTGTAACACTGTATGTTTTGTACTCTTGAAGGTCTGATACATAGTTGGTTTTTTGTGAGGCAGATTCATTCAATCGTCACCGTTTCCATAAAGAGACAATTCAGCCAACTGCAGTCAAACTTTCATGTTTGGAGAAAAACCGCGGCTGAAGTTAAACTATTTTTGAAATAATTTTATATCGGAACTGTTGTAATTTTGCCAACAATGAAAGTGGAGATGTAAAATCATGCCAACGTGTTGTTATTTTTTATAATAGTAAGTTGAATTAATGAGTAATTTATAATTGTCTCTCCGTGAAAACTGCACAAACAAGGTCTGTGTGCAGTGCGTCGTGTACAAACCAATGTGTAAACGCAATTGACTGTTCGTGAAAACTCACTGAATCTACAATTGTCTCTTTAAAACTCTTTAAAAGTTTGAGTACTCATTTTGGGCACTGTGACAGCGCTATGCACTTGAATGTAAAGATTGGCAAATCGAAGATGGGCTGTTTGTAAAAACTCAAAACTGTAAATTTGGTGACTGTGGTAAAGTGTGACGTGTTATGACTTGAATCTTGGGGAAAATGTTTAAGTCAATGTTAACATCCACAATGTGTAGAAAAAGGAAAAAAATCTTAATTTTTTTAATGATGTTACTGTTCGGGAAAACAGTGACAAATCAAGTTTTCTTTAATCACACCATGCAACCAACCTGTGAAGATTTCATCAAATTAGGTGGTTTAGTGGAGTGACATTATGTTCTTTCCCATCGTTTTCTATTGTTCCTTTTCTTTAACTTTTCTTTATTAAAAACACCCTACAAGGTAGCCCACAACTTTTTGAAAAAAACACCAAAAGAAAAATGGTAATCTGTTTTGTCAAAAAGCTTGTGTACTTTTGTAGTGGAAGTGTGGTGTGTTGTGACCGATCGGTCAAGCACACACAGCTCTGTGTTACAGTCACTCTGTGGACATTCCTTTGTTCTGTACACTTAAGGAAAATCATATTCTTCAACACTGTAAAAAAACACTGTGTGGGCCTGTGTAAGTCTACATATAGTGTTTTAAGTCCCTACATTATGTGGACCTCTTTTTTTCTCAGGTCCACACTTCTTATATTTAAAACACTGGACTCAAGCTCTGGTGTTTCCGACCAGCAGAGTGTGTGCTTGAGTCCTGGTTTTGACACTTGTGTTATTTTAAAAGTAAGGAACTTAAACAGTCATGCTTCATCCTTTGGATGGGACATAAAGCCGTAGGTTCCGAGTGTTGCATAATGAAAGTTAAAGAACCTAGTACACTTATTATTAAGAGAAGGGGTTCACCCCTGTGTTTTCTGGTATGGTTGGCAGCAGATTGTGCCACAGCACCTTGTAATCTGTTACATGGTGCTATATAAATAAATGGGGTTTTATATTTTGAAAAAAAGCTCCACATACCTTGTAGAAAAAATCGCGAGCGCTTTGAGACGCCCTCATGCACGTGTTGGTGTTTTTTTCATCATTTCAGTCAAAAACATCTTGCCGTTCATGATAATGTGCTTTTTTTCAACTGCTCAATACAAATAAGTAACAGTGATTTATGGGAGTGGGGTCTTGGATGATTTTTATGATATTGACAGTTTTTTTGACAGAAAGATTTATCAGGAGGATTGATTTATGAATTTTTTATAATCAATGAGCTTTCAGATTGAAACTCATAATGTTTTCCCCAAATAATAACTAGTCCTTTATTCTACCTTTAAAAATCAAATTCAAAATGTTGGATTACAGGCTAAGTATACCTTTAGTTTTTGTAACCGTTCAATTGTTTTAATCCTACATAAATGTAGATGTGTACAATAAAACTAACCTGTAAACATTTCATTTCAAAAGGTGTTTTTGAGATTTTACCTAAAATCTGGAACGGTTATGTCCATGCAGGAAGAATAATCCAAAATTGGAATACACAATCTGAGAAACGTTTCATGCAGAAATGTTTCTCAGATATTTTGAACCCCTTTCTCTAGGAGGGAATTGTTTCTCATAATGTTATACATTATCAACAGCTGCAGAGCTTCTTACCAAGTATGTTTTTATGGTCATTCATTTTTAGGAGTAATTTCCAAAGGCATACCCTCCCTTTAAGGAAAGTAAACAATTCAATTGATGCAAGATCATATTTTTATAACAGGATAAAATATCTGTCTGGATGATTATTTCTTGACAGGAATTGTCTTGGTTCAAGGGAAGTGAACAAGTCAATAGTATGCAAGATTTATATATTAGGATAACATACCTGTCTGGTTTGATTATTTTGTGACATAAATTGTCTTCAGTTTTTATTTTTAGTTATTGCGATACTTTTACTTCAAGACTGAATATTTTTTTTGGAAAAGAAAACAATAGCTGCATATACTGTGCTTGGTTGCTTAGCAGAATATCGCAAAATGTTATTTTAATTTTGTTTCCTCGCATAAAACTGCATAGATAACTCATTGACGTGTTTTACTCCAGGAAACCAAAAACCATTCGGTTAAAGGTATCGTACTCGTGTGGTAATGACTCAAAACAAATATTAGCATAAAAACTTACTTGGTAACAAGCAACGGAGAGCTGTTGATAGTATAAAACATTGTAGGAAACGACTCCCTCTGTTAAGTAACGTAGTTTTTGAGAAAGAGGTAATTTCTCACTAAAATAATAAAAACTTCTTGCAAGAAGCCTTTTATTCCTATCTGAAAGCACACAAATTTGTACAACAAGGGTGTTTTTTCTTTCATCATTTTCTTGCAACTTCGATGACCAATTGAGCCCAAATTTTCACAGGCTTGTTATTTTATGCATATGTTGGGATACAACAAGTGAGAACACTGGTCTTTGACAATTACCAAACGTGTACAGTGCCTTTAAGCCTTGTGAACGTCTACAATATCTGAAGAAAGTGTATTTGATTTGCTATTTTTGTCCTGAATGCCAATGTTTTTGTTATTCAGCGCTGTAGGCTGGTTGTAAAGACCCATGCAAAGAAGAGTCAACATCTTTCTCTAAAGAAATCCACACCCAGCATCTCGATTTGCTTAACATTTCCTTTTAGTCTTTCTAATTGAATCTTGCAATTTTCGCTTTTTTATCGACGTTATATGCACACAATGAGCAAGATTCCTCTCAGATTTTATTTGTCCACATTGACTCCATTTATGGATCCTCAGCTGCCCTTGGAAGTATGACCCTCTCTTTGTTAAATTGTGTGACCACATTAGTCGGTTGTTTATGTCAAGAAAATATGAAAGGAAACTGAGAAAATTTTGAACCATTAAGAAGCACAAAGACTTATGGTTAATGCACTGCCACTGCTTATGAAACTAACAACTTCAATAGTCATGTTTAGTGAAAATTAAGTTTCCGGCCAAATAATGTGATTTGGATATCTTTTAAGCTACCCTTTTTGACAGGGGGGTAGAGTGAGTGCAGTTCAATGAACTCAAGACACTTTGCCAAGCAGAATCTGGAAAGACTATTTTCATCTAATGGATTATTCCACACAAGGGTGTGCGGTAGTTGACCTGTGTGCTAGGGACATATACAGGTCTTATATGTGACATGACGCAGAGCAGAAATTCCTAGACAGCATTAAAATGTCTGCTTTGTCACAACTTGATAATAGCCTTTTTCTGTGAATGTGGTAAAAGTCTCTACAGCCTCTAATATTAAGCCTGGGATGAACAAACTTGATGAGGTAGACTTGCCCAGTCCGAAAGCAAACTTGGAAAAGTAGACTTGCTCTATGAGTTCTGCCAGAGGGTCGTTCATTTTGTTTACTAACCTTAACTATACTGGACCCAAACTTCCATGCAATGATTGCTCTGGTTTTGCCCGAATTGGATGGATTTACAAAGCCAAAGGAACCAGGCTCGTTTATAGCTTTGGGTGCTGAGTTGCCATATGCAGGGGGATTCTGTCTGATTGGGAAAGATTTCTAGTCATAATGCCTCATGGAGTTGGGTTGATTGACACAATATTGCAATCACTTGTACTCCCCCATGGTATGTAGATCTGTCATCGGATACACCTCCTGTACTCACAGATTGTGGATCTGGACCCAGTTCCCAGCGTTTCAAATAATTGTAGTCACTGAATATTAGTCCAATTCATCGGTATTATAGTTTTTTACTTACTTACTTACTTTTAACAAATTTAACAAAGGGATGATTTTTGTCAGTCATACCAATATGCTCGTCCAAATGAGGATGTTCCATTTTGGACAACGGCATATTCAAAGTACTCTCTTTCATAGGCTTATGACCCGGGGGGGGGGGAACTGCCCTCCCAAATTTTGGCAAAACAGTAGGGGAAATTCGGGTACAGCAAGAAGAAGAAGAAAATGGACAGATAAAGCCAAAAATACTTTTTACCCGGTATTGTCTTTTATAGGTGTAAAATTTTGGGCAAATCAACCCCTCTGCAACCCTTAACCAAAGAGTCCCCATGCTTGTGCTTTCTTTGTCGCACTCTTTATCTTGTTTTTGAGAAATTGCTCTTCATTTGACTTCTTGACAAACATGTGGTAATCCAGCTCTGCTATGATAAGAATAATTGTAAATGTCTCTTACATTGGAGAATTTTGTCTTCAAAAAAAAAGAAGCACAATGAAGGTAAACTTAGGCTAGTTCTACAAAGAGTTAACTCTTTAACACATTTTGTTTTTCTTTACCTAAACGGTCATCGACTCCGTACATGGAAGAGAATGAAACCAAAAACCAGCTGCAAGTTGTGCTCTCATAAAGATATCTTCTTTTATTTCAAATAAAGAGATACCTGCAGAAGTCACAAAGAGTCTGCCAACTTTTTCAAAACTGGTACTTTCACATGTTCTAGAGATCAAGACGGTTTCAGAACAAACAATAAGAAGCCGAGGGCAAAGGATAGATTATAAAGCTGAATTGTACAAATATTAGCGATTCCCTGGCTTGTTCTGTGTGGTTTGGCCTTGAATTATTTGTATAACTCTATCTTATCATGTCGGTGTTTTGTCTGTGACAGTTTGGTGGCCCAAAGGGATCAATTTGTACATACTGCTGGTACTCGTCAATTATTTTATTGAAAATTATTTTTATGGGAAACTCAATTATATATTTAAAAATATTATTAAAACATTTGAAATGAAGTCAAGCTTATTATGTTATTAGTGTCTCCCTTTCTGTGTTCGATAACCTGCAATGTTGCGGTTTTCTTGTTGTACATAATTTGTGCAACTGTTTTGTGCAACTGTTTTCATTTAAAACATACTTTTTTAAATAAATAAATTACTTTAAATGAAATCCAATCCAATCCAAATGCATCCCGTAGCAAAATGCTCTCCAGCACATATAAACCCCTCCCCTTCATTAAATGGAAGTGACTTATTATTGTAATCATTCAAGTTGCCCTCCCCTGCCCCCACACCCATACCCCCTTCCCCTACCCCTAAAGGATTTGCCACTGTAATAGTTGTGGCTACATTTCATAACATTTGGCAGGAGTAGTGCACAAAACAAATAATTCTCCCGAATTGTTCTTGTCTTTTTCTTTTACAGTCGGATGAATACAGTGACTCCAGCCATGTTCATAATGAACAGTTTCCATCTGCCTGGCACTCCCCTTTCATGGTCAAACTAGCCTTGATCTTTGTCTACACACAACTAGTCGTGTATAACATCGAGGTGTCGACGAAGCCCTTGTCCTATACTGCCAGTGGCCCCATCATGGAGGTCGCTACAAAAGGATTAGTCCAGAAAGTCGGAGTTTCCCGGCTGGTGCAGTTGTGTGTTCTGATCGGTACTTATATCTATAGGCTTTACCACACAGATGAGTTTGTTTTTGATTACTGATGATGTGTTTTTAACATTGGCTGAAGCAGGCCTGGAATTACACGGAGGCCATGGCCTCTGTTGCCCCTCGGTCTTGGCCTTGGTGCCCCTTCAAAAGTTTCCTATAGACTTAAAGATTTTCCAATGGAAGTGCCTTTTACAAAATGAAAATGGCTTTTCCCTATCAAAGGTGAAATAGACCGTGCAAGTCTCGCGCGTATTCGCACATTTTTGGGACCACTGGTCCCACGCTCATTGCTTTAACGCGTGAAGGAAACAAACTCACGCACTTTAATGGGTCAAAATGTTCGAATACGCCTGAGACTTGCACAGTCTATTCCAGGCCTGCTGAAGAAAGGTCTTGCTTGTCAAACGGGCACCTGTGCACTGGATGCTAATAAGTGCCCTTTGGCTGGACTTGAACCCCTGACCTTCTGTCTAAATGTTAAAACATAATATTATTTCCTAAACAAAAGTGAAAAGGAAAACTGTCCAACTGAGAATCATTTTGGAAAAATGTGTGTGGAAAATACCACTGGAATACGCAAATGCCTGCTCTAGTCATTGTCATTTGTAAATGAGACCAATGTTCTTTTTACGCCAGCTGTTACTTTTCTTTTTGCTGGCGTGCAATTTAATTGATTTGTGACTTGGCAAAGTTTGTATAACATCACAATGGCTTTCAATGCTCTGAAGTGTTAGTCTTTAATGTTGATTTGATTTAGAGACATACTGGTTTGGTGATTAATAAGAGAAATATAATAATCTTAACATTGGTTTTGAAAATAAGTTATTCTGATGTATATTTCCTTCTGACAGGCTGTCGTTTCTAAGAAAATATTATTTAGATCCTGTCAAGAGTTTAGTATTGATTTGATATTAGTATACCTCATACATATTCATGATCGAGAGCTGTATTCTCATTGGTCCATTTACCATCACGTGCCAGATGCTATTTTTGCTGTTTACCAAGCGCTTGCCCCAGTATTCACACACACAGGGCAAATATGCATGCCTAGTAGCCTGTTGCATATGCAATAGTCTACTGCACATGTGCTTTACGAAGAACTTTCGCACAGGTGCAGTATACACACACATGAACACCACAAGCTACATACACATGAAAAGATGGTGGCACACGTAAATGTTAATCCAAGTTTTCCCAAGTTCAATGATGCTGAACTTGAGAAGTAATACAACTATAACATGGTTTGTTTCAAGTAGACAGTTGATATTAGCTCTCCTCTGTATCGGGAAGTTGACAAACTAGTTTTCTCAGCTTTGCCTCAGGAACTAGTTTGTCAACTTCTAATACCTCGGAGAGCTAATTTCAACTGTCCACCCTTAAACCATGTTATATTTGTATAATGGTGTCATTACAAAGTTTAACATGTATTTGGAAACTTTTACAATAATTGTATACAAAATTATTGGGTTGTTTTCAAAGATTAGAGACACAATTAATCCTGCAAATCTTAATTTATACATTCAGAATCCTGTGACTGTGCACATTGGTTAGAGTGAACAACTAAACGTTCGCAGATTTGTACACAACTTATATGATATAAAGATGATCATGGTGGAAAACTTTCCTTGAAATAGTTTTTTAGTAATGAGTAAAATAATTAGTTTTCTTTTCTGGAGTCCAAAAATTGATGTTTGAAAACAGTGAAAACATTGGAGGTTTTTTTTGGTTCACTATATTCTTCTGACTCCGGTGACTGGTTGGCCTTAAACTTTAACAGTTTTTTCGTTTGATGTATATGTTGGGACACATAAAGTGCAGATACTGGTGTTTGACAATTGCCAATGTTGTTCACGAGCTTCAAATCAAGATTACTTGTCAAGCCTAAGATAGTACAAGCCCTAAGAAGCTTTTTCAGAAATTTCCAGGTCTGTTTGTTGAATAAAATGGCAAGAGTTCATATTCCCATCACTCGGTACTCACAGTGTTACACAGTTTGAACTTTCACAAGAGTTCTTGATTCGTTGATAACAGAAAGTATGTCAGCTGGAAAGATTGCTGCCTGTGATGTGAATAACTTTATACGTTTTGGAATTTTCAAAGAAAAATGTCCCCTTTTCCAAGTGACAAAATGTTAAGATCATTTGACTTAAGTATTGACTGGGATGTCTGTTCTGGTGATCGTAAGATGTAATTTTATGTTGTTGTTTTGGGGGTT
The DNA here is from genome assembly GCA_021014325.1 of Plazaster borealis. NCBI lineage: Eukaryota > Metazoa > Echinodermata > Asteroidea > Forcipulatida > Labidiasteridae > Plazaster > Plazaster borealis. The sequence goes on from CM037473.1 coordinate 10,498,749, forward strand.
TTATTTTTGTTTTGTTTTCTGTTTGAGAAAAACAAAGGAAGGAAATTTAATGACATGTAACTAGGAAGAATCAACTCAAACTGTGTCACAATTTCAATGGTAGTTTTAGAATGAGGTTTTCAGGGAAGTTTGCTTGTATTTATATTTTATTTGATTTGTGTATCCAATCCTAAAATACTAGTAAGTATCCAAGTATCTCATTATAAATCTCATTTATTCAAAAATATGGATTTAATGGGGTTTTTCTCTGTTTTGACTATGCTATCTTATTTTGATATATTATGGTTGTTTTATTATATTTGATTTTGGGTTTTGTTATCAGTGACCAGATAGCAATCATGGGTAACAGCGGGCGTAACCAGAGGGGGGGGGGGGGGACTTGAGCTCCCCCCAACTCAGAACCATTGCTTCCCCCCAAATGAGATTCAACAAATGCACATATGAATGGTTCTATACATTAAAGGTATCGTACATGTTTGGTAATGACTCAAAACAAATATTAGCATTAAAACTTACTTGGTGACAAGCAACGGAGAGCTGTTGATAGTATAAAACATTGTGAGAAACGACTCCCTCTGGAAGTAACGTAGCTTTTGAGAAAGAGGTAACTTCTTGCAAGAAGTTTTTATTCCTATCTGAAAGCACACAATTGTACAACGAGGGTGTTTTTCTTTCCTCATTTTCTTGCAACTTCGATGACCAATTGAGCCCAAATTTTCACAGGCTTGTTATTTTATGCATATGTTGGGATACACCAAGTGAGAACACTGGTCTTTGACAATTACCAAACGTGTACAGGGCCTTTAAATAGCCCTACAAATTATGACTTTGCCCCAAGTGAAATTGTCTGGTTACACCACTGCTGGGTAAATATGGATACTCTGTCAAAGAATGACCTTGCCTTTATTTATCAGTATGAGTGGTTTGCAGTTGATCTATCCTTGATTAAATTTTTGTCAAACTTCATTGACAATTCCGCCCAGACTTGGCTGCAAGACAAACGTCGCCACTGTTCATTTCAGTCATTGTGAATTGTAAGTTCGGAAAACAAATTTAGAAAAAAAAGTGAAGAAAGATGATCATATATAATACAAACGTTGTGCATATGCTTTAAACAAAATTAACACTAAATGTGTTTACCATTCATATTGTTGATTTTCAAATGATTTATACGTTTTAATGCCAAGTTGATGAAGTTTATGTTTTATTGCCAATATATTTTCAATAAGAGATACAATGAAAATGGTGCAGATTTTCAACTCACGTTATATTTCCTATAGTAAAAGTTTCTAGAAGTTTTAGACAGATCAAAGTTCCTTAATTTCATTTTGTTTTTCATTTTAAATTTGTACACTTTTCCCCTTTACAATGTTATGTAGCTACAGTTTACATTATTGCAACCATTGCATTTATTTTTTAGACAATGATAAAGGAAATAATTAAGTTGAATATTAAACACTATTTTGAATGGTTGACTGTTTTTCCCACCATCTATATATTTTATGACAAACTATGATCCACTTCGTGTTTTATTAAAATGGTACCAATAAATTATATTTTGTGAGTTTTCAATCAAGACTTTGAGTATTTTCTCTTTACTTTGAGTACATGCACTTTGTGCATTTGGCTAAACTAATATAGAACTGTCATATGTTGTCAAAAGAGCCAAATTTGTTTTTTATGTCTTCATTACAAATCGTTTATGTTGCATTATACATTACTTGAAAGGTTCTCATTTCTCTTTATTTCTTTATCGATACAGAGTCAGCACCAAGAGCCAAAAATGATGATTCTGAAGGACAAATGTCAGCTCAGGGGAACAAGTTTCAGAAGTTAAAGCAGGTTGGCCACAGTTAAAGGCTGTGCACAACATTGGTAAGATTGAAAAATATAAATGTTCAGACTTGCACATAACTTACATGGTATAAGGATTGCGATGGTTCGGGAAAACTTCACTTGAAATTATTTTGCCTGAAAACCAACCACACTGCAAAAATTGGGGTGTTAAAATTGACACCATGGGTGTTGTCACATATAGATACCGAAGAGAGAATCAAATTTAACATCATAGTGTGTTAACTTAAAATAACACCAATCTAATTGTTTTTGCAGAAATTAGGGTTTTTTTAACACCCTATGGTGTAAATTTAGATTTTTTAAATTTTTTTAAAATCTGTATTTGACAACACCAATGGTTTCAATCTAAAACCCCAGTTTTAGCAGTGCAGTTTTTATCTCCAGTCCGAAACCTGATGTTTGAAAACAGTAAAAACAAATATAAGGGTTTATTTTCTTGTATCTCCTATGACCAATTGAGCTTAAACTTTCACGGGTTTGTTATTTCCTGTATATGTTGGGTCACATAAAGTGCGGATACTGGTCTTTGACAATACTGTCCATGTGCTTTAAGGTTGACAAGGAGGTTCATAGCAAAAAGGGGGAGAGAAAAGGGGAGTGGCAATAAATCAAAAGAAAAGGGGAGGAAACTCCTTGAGGATTTGAGGAATCTTGAGTTTTATGGTGTAGCCTAATAGTTTGTGTTTCTCTATTTAAAGGCCCTGTACACTATTGGTAAGATCGAAAAACACAAATGTTCACAGATTCACACATAACTTACATGATCTAAAGTAAGTAATGGTAGAAGGGGTTCCTTAAAATATTTCTGCCTAAAATGCTATAGAATTTTTTGAGAAATGAGTAAAACAATAGTTTTTATCACGCGTGATAAAAACTTGATGTTTGAAAAAACAGAAAACACATAAGGTCTCCTTTCACTATTTTCTCGTGACCTCGATGACCAATTGAGCTCAAACTTTCACAGGTTTGTTTGTTCAAGCATATGTTGAATCACACAAAATGTGGACACTGATTTTGAGCTGTTACCAAAAGTGTACAATACCTTTAAGAGAAAATGATCAGAGTGTGACAGAGTAATTTTACAACTGTAAAATGTGAAATGTTAGCTGACCGTATTCCTGCAAGATTTCTTTGATAAACCTGATTGACTTGATTGTAGTGATGGCAAAATACATTTGTTTATGACTCATTTTAATATGGATGAAATACAGGCATATTGCACTTCAACTTCCAAATAACCCATATGCATGTCCCAATGCGCATGATCGGCGCGGATAGAAATCCGAGTCCAAGTAACACTGGCAACCATCATGGCGCGCTGACTTTGAAGCAATGCGGTACACAACTATAAAACCTGGCATGGTTGCATGTAAACTACAGCATGGTATCCATCTTGGCAGCTTGATTTATTTTTTAACTGTACTCATTTTTTGAAGATGCATTGCGGTATATTTTTTAAGATGGCGCTTGTGCACACGGCCTATTAGGACAGCTTCTCAAAATATTTGTATTCTACCATCTTGGGACGGTTGATCAATTCTCTTCTGCATTTTGATGAAACTTTGCTTTAAAAATCCACTCTTGGAGGTCACAAAGCCAACCTAATATCTTGCCCTAGTACACAGTGAGATTAATTCATTCCCACTCAGTACAAAGTGATAAATAGCCGAGCGTTCCAGTGTAACACGGTCACCCAATTAATAGCTTTGCTCACTACCCACGGTTCATACACAACGACGCCGTGGCCTGGTCTAAAAACATCACCTCGTATAAAAGCTGAAGACGGCGACCAAATTGTGACAAATTGAATCATTGTTGGGGTTGAGCTATAAAGTGTTCATTGATTCATGGTGGTGATTGTATTTCTGAAGAGAAATAATGGTGTTTCCTGTCATGAATTAGGAAGGGGTGGGGGATAATCTTATATAGAGGGTAGAATGTCAACTCGGTTATTTCTTATGGATGATGACAACGTTGGCACCAATGCAATAATAAGCCAGTGTAGATTAATAAGCACTTATAGCATTCATCACTGTGGTGTACTCCATTATTACACAAACTACATACAGTGTTTTATAGCTACTGCCTTTAATCAGAGGAAGATTTGTGCAAATTGTTTTATGTTTTTTTCGGGGGTTCTTGCAAGTACTTGGAATTTCATTTGAACATTATGTGTGCAATGCAAGCAATTGTAAAGCTTTGAAGGTCAGCTTCAAGAACCTGCAAATGCTACATGTATTGTTATATTTTGTTTGGTGGACATTCTAATCAAGACCAAAGTCAATTCACAAATTATTTCCTACCTATGAGGACCTTTTCGGACCTTAAGAGTGATACCTTATTTTGCCTTTCTTCCTTTTGAATCTAGTAAAAAAATCAGGAGGTTATTTGGCCCTTTTTTCCCTTGATTATCTTGTATGACAAAAATGATAGCATGAGAGAGCATTGTTTCTGGTCTCTGGTGTTTCTATGATTATTTTGGGTGGGTTGCCCAAAATTTGATTGAGTGTGACTGGTGTATAGTCTCCTGTCCTATGACCATCATGCAGCGTGTCGTGGTGAGCAGTCTAGTGAGCTGGACTCAAGTTCTGGTGATGTCATTGGGGTGTGGGTTTGAATTCTGGTCACGACACTTGCATCCCTGATGAGCAATATGCTTCACTACAATTGCTTCTCTTCACCCAGGGGTATCTTCAAGGGTTAGAGGTTGATATTGTGTTTGATACAGCCAGTGGAGTGCCAGGGCAACCCAGGGCTGTATATCTCCCTAGAGGGAGCTGAGAAAGATTACTGTATTGTTATTGGCCCCATGTGCATTGCTACCTTATTGTAAAATTTGCTATGTAAGAACTTATTGTTATAGCCTAATTTTTGTATTTGTTGGGTGACCCAAGACCCTTCCAAGACCCCATCAGAGCCTCTCCTGGCCCCCACCTTGGCCACTCAGTGTAGGATTAAAACAGGCAGTACTACACTCTAGTGATAAATTTACATCCTTGCAAGGCAATTAGTTGGTGGTTTGCACTCTGTCTTTATGTCTGAGAGCAGAGACAGATTCAGATGTTCCGGGGGAGAAGAAGAAAAGGCTCAATCAAGCCGTCTTGGAATCCAAAGAGATTCAACTAAAACCATGCGCCATTCACATCAGTAATTCTACTTCAATCATTAAAGACGTACGGTGTAACTACTTAGTGTTCAAGACAAAGGGTTCCCCTTTTCAATAATTTGTTGTTGTTTGTATATAAACCGCAAGAACTAAACTTTGACTTACTTTGGAGGTGATTAACATTGTTTGGCCCATTTAAGATAAACCTAATTTTGTTTGCATTGTTACATGCATGGCTTAGAGGTGGGAAGGAGTATGGGAGGAAATCAAAGTAGACAACTAAACATTGGAAGAACTCTTCTATAATCAACTGGTGCACTCTTCAATAATGCCCTCTACGAAAAACCAATAATGTTCCATCGCTTTAAACTTGCGTCCTGAAAACTAGAGGATTGGAACAAGCTTAATCTGACAAAACCAATTCCCTCATGTCCAACTGAAACTACAAAATGTACTTTTCCAATAGCCAATGTAGGCCTACATGGAGGAAGGAAAAGTTGTGCCAGCCCCTTAATTTATTTATTTGATTACACATCCAACAGCACAATTAGCGCCAATAACAGGATGAATAAGAAACGAGAAGAAATGCTCAGTTTTAGATATGGGAGGAAAACCCCAATGGGGGAAAACCCACTGAAACCCAATCCACATGCAAGGCTCCGGTCTGAGGTGGGATTCGAACCGGATCCACAGAGGTGAAAGGCAGGGAGAGACACCACTGCGCCAACCTGATCCCCATTCATGTGAGAGAAGATGTACTCTTCAAATTAAAGATAAATACACTTCTAAAAGTACTATCCCTGTTTTCATGGTGTGTTTCAGGAAAAGTAGAGAACTTAGAATGAATGTACTCTTGCAGTGGTTATATAGGCTACCATCCCTTTAAAGGCACTGAACACGTTTGGAAATTGTCAAAGACCAGTGTTCTCACTTGGTGTATCCCAACATATGCATAAAATAACAAGCCTGTGAAAATTTGGGCTCAATTGGTCATCGAAGTTGCAAGAAAATGATGACAGAAAAAACACCCTTGTTGTACAAAGTTGTGTGCTTTCAGATAGGAATAAAAACTTCTTGCAAGAAGTTTTAATTATTTTAGTGAGAAATTACCTCTTTCTCAGAAACTACGTTACTTCAGAGGGAGTCGTTTCCTACAATGTTTTATACTATCAACAGCTCTCCGTTGCTTGTTTTTTATGCTAATATTTGTTTTGAGTCATTACCAAACGTGTACGATACCTTTAAAGACAGCTGGAAGTTAGCTACTTGCTTGTCCATTTGTCACGTTCTTCTCCCCATCCGTCCCTCTCTCTCAAGCCACAAGATGACTGTTACAATTACACTGTCCATATGTTAACTCATCCCACGTATAGGTGATCCATTTAGTGCATTTAATTTGTGATGGGGAGAGGCATTTGATGGTTGAGGATCTATGTTTGGATGTCGTTGTACTTTGGGTACCTGAATTGGTCGTGATAGAATCAACTGTGCCAAGCTTTAAAGAGACAGTCGTCTTAGGAAAGGCTTAGGCAAATAACAAACACCACTAATGGAGTGGAGACAATTTCAGCATAGTGCACTTCTTGTTTTCGGTTTTTTTGCCCATAAAAATAATTGTAACAAAATCGATGCCAGAAGGGCTGTGGTGGTGAAATGTTTACTGTATCAGAATGATGGGTTTAGTTGCACACATAGGGAATATGATGAAGATAGCATTTAAGCGAAGAGTTTGTTAGGTCCATGCTTCATACAGAAGAGTTTGTTAGGCCCATGCTTCATACAGAAGAGTTTGTTAGGCCTACGCTTCATACAGAAGAGTTTGTTAGGCCTACGCTTCATACAGAAACAACATTAAAGGTGCCCTTCAATCTACTTTAAAGGGCATCTTTTTTGTCGTTAAATGTACAGGACTAACTATACTAGGTATCAGTTGCCTTTCAAGGATTCATTTTGACCATCTTTCTAAGCTATGGCGGCTGAATTGACAAGCCTCGGCAGTGGCTATGGCCGTATCGCCAAAAAGGCCTACTCTTCATCGTTGTCGTTTTCTAAAAACTTCCGGGTCATAATTAACCCCGTTTCCACCTCTCAGGGGGCATGACCCATTTCTGACTCAGAAACTGGTTTTAAAAAGGGATTTTAACTCAAACTCCAAGTCAGTTTGACCCAATTTTGGGTAATTTTGACACAGATTCTGGGTCATACTGAGCCAGAAATGGGTCAGGCCCCACACGGCATCCGGAATCCTTTAAACTTTAAATAGGAACAAAGCAAAACAGAACTCCCCTCCCTCTAGAGGCAAAATCTGATTAAGACGAATTTGGATGTCTTTACTCTTAACCGTTTCTGTCTGTAAACGAGGCTGACGAAACTGGATGCTACGCATTCCGGTAAATAGCGATGGTGGATTGCTAGGAATCAATCAGTGTCACCACCCACCCCCTACACCAGCCGGAAAACTGCCAATAATCATTGTCTGTAGCACCCCTCAGATGTCTTTAACTCATGAATATAACCCAGACTTTGTTGTTTAACAAAACAGTGTATAATAATAGTTCTGGTTTTCATCGAATAACTACAAAAGCCCCTTAGCGGCAACAACAAATCAATTTCCAATCTGTTGTTACAGATTCACAATCCATTATTATTGCGGATTCACAATCAGTTATTAGGAACTGTGAATCCATTATTATGGATTCACAATCCATTTACGGATTCACAATTTTGAATTGAACAGACTGTGAATACGTTATAGCAGAATCACAAACCATAATAACGTATTATGAATCTGTAATAACGGATTGGAAGTTTATTTGTTGACATTAATGGGCTTTCGTTCATTATCCGTGCGGGACAAAAACTAATAAGCAACCATACCGTCATTATCTGTAACAATATCCAAAGGACTAAAGAAGGACCAAAGAACACATTGTCCTGAATTCAGTTTCAAAACTATGCCCCCCCCCCATAATTTATAATGTCCTTCCACCCCCCCCCCCCCCCCCCGTGCCTCCTGCAAGGTTAAAAATTACCACATCAAAAAGTTGTATATTTTATAAGCTTTTGTGTAGTGTACCACAAGTTTAAAAATAGTTTCTATTTACAGTCACATTGTAGGCTATTTATTTTTACCTCCACCCGTATATTATCAACAGTAAGTGGTCTAACAAGAGGTAAAATGCAAGCACAAACTACACGTTTAATTGGCCAGAAGTGCCCCCTCGAAAAAATGGTGCAAAATTACTTATTTTCACCGCTGCCTGAATTTCTGTTGAACTGACAAGATCTTGCATCTTTAAACAGACATAGTGTTTGTAACAATGTTTGTGTTCCAGCTTGACTTGCTAAAAGTGCCTGCCTCGGTAGAATTCGAGATTCAATTTGGGGCATTTTGAGTCATGATGATGTATTTTCCCAGCAGTCAGGGAACGGGAAATTGAAGAAAACAAAGTTACTGCTTTTATAAACCTGGAATAAAGCGCTTTATCGATCGTGCCGGGGTTTAAGCTGCACGTCCAGTGCTTTTGTCGAATGTCAACAAGGTTTTCAGTCTAGAAGGGACATGCTTACAAGCTGCGCTTCTTATGGGTTCCTGTACAGTTTTACTCCTTTATTTAACATTACATTATTATACTTTTGATGTGAACACTGTGGAAATAAATAAACCGAACTGAACTGAAGGTATAAGTGCGGTAGAACACCATGATTGGACATTGGTTGTTCCGAAAAAGGGGGGAAGTTGGTAAAATAACTCGATGTTTCGATCAGTATGCTCTGATCGTGTTCAGGAGAGATATTAGCTAAAGGTATCGTACACGTTTGGTAATGACTCAAAACAAATATTAGCATAAAAACTTACTTGGTAACAAGCAACGGAGAGCTGTTGATAGTACAAAACATTGTAGGAAACGACTCCCTCTGAAGTAACTTAGTTTTTGAGAAAGAGGTAATTTCTCACTAAAATGATAAAAGACTTCTTGCAAGAAGCCTTTTATTCCTATCTGAAAGCATATTTGTACAAGAAGGTTTTTTTTTCTTTCCTCATTTTCTTGCAACTTCGATGACCAATTGAGCCCAAATTTTCACAGGCTTGTTATTTTATGCATATGTTGGGATACACCAAGTGAGAACACTGGTCTTTGACAATTACCAAACGTGTTCAGTGCCTTTAAGACTATTTCTTTATCTATACTTTGCCTGTGAGATCATGCATACTGCAGTTCGTATAGATTGATATGAACGTGTGCATTAGAACACAATTTTCAGGTGTTTTATAGTTTGTGGTAAAAAAAAATATGTCCTCTATATACAAAGCCACAAACTAAGTTCCATGACCTATATTTTCATATGAAATCATAATTTATATTTCATCAGTTGACCAAATAGCGAAAATCCAAGTTGAACTGCGGATAATATTCTTCGAAATCCCAGACGAACTTCCCGCTTACCACCGGCAGGACAGAAAAACCTTTTCCGATTTCGTCGCCACCGCGGCTCATCTAGGCTGGGCCAGAGCGCCGCTCGCCGGCCTCAGGGGGCCCTCAGAGAGCCGGATGAATATTTTTCTAGCCCTCTCGGGCTTCCAGGAGGCGGAAAAGGAAAGCTCCGGCGGTTCCTCTCCTACCATAATCATAGATCTCCTAAAGTCGGAGGCGTTCCTGAGACGACGGGTCCTGACCGTCGGGCGTCGTTAAAAACAGATGATGATATTTTTGTTTGCACACGTAAATGACCAGCTTGATCCCCACGTAAAACACGAGGGGCTCCCGGTGCCAGATAGATATAGACGGCGCGGCTGCACTCGTGTACTATGGGCAACACTTGGAGATAATACTGAAAATAAAATGATCTGTATATAAAGCTAATAATAGTGGAATGAAGTCCTTCCACTGCAGCTTGACACATTATTGTAAAGAGTCGATCTGTGGTTCTGAACATAATGTTAGAATTGTTTTGATGTCGATCGTAAAAGTTGCAGTCATCTTAAAATAATATTATGGTTCTTGAAAAAGCAGAGATTGTTTTCTTTGTTCAAATATTTTGCATATAAAAACAAAGTTCAATGGAAAGAAATTCAAATTTTTTGCCACGACAAGTATAATAACCTAAAAGGAGAACTTTTTATGTCTGGACTATTTTCAAGCAATGTCACGAAACAATGCATATTGACAATTATTCAATTGTTATAGTTAACTTTAACAAAAACAAAATTGACTCAAAGTTGGCGTTATTTCTTCTGTCAAAGAAAGTCAACCATAAAAGGAAGATATTTCTCCAAACTACCCATTTTAGACTGCCAATAGTTTGTTTTAATTTAGAGACCTAGAGGCCCCTACATGATTTAGTTAACTTTTAGAATTTGTTTGACTCAAAGTTGGCGTTATTTTGTACTAGCAAAGAAAGTCAATTGTAAAAAGGAAGATATTTCTCCCAAAACTACTAATCTTTTAGACTATCAGTAGTGAATACAAACTACTGATAGTTTGATGAAAAGGCAGAGAAACAACGTACTCGTCAAAATACAAACAAGTTAAAAGTAATGACCACAATGTGCAAAATGTGCTCACCAGAGTTGCCAATGTTCATTAGATCCCGAAACGCAGCAATCCTTGGGACTCTTGTGTCGCAGTTCACTTTGGGAAAATAATTATTTCAATCTTTTATAAAAGACCTTGCCTGTCTTGCTTGCGGCAATTTTATTGTACAGTGCGAAGGTTTGGTAAACAAGCAGATTTGACTAATTTTAAAAAGAGTGACCACCAACGAGAGAAGATGTCAAGAAATCATAATCTCCTCTATTTCTGGTTATGACACCAAGGATGCATCAAAAGCGAACTTTTTAATCACTGTACTTCGGAAGCCTATGAGGGAACCCTGGGTGCTTGCATTGAACCAGAAACGCCTGAGAAAACCCCCCTTACGAATTCTGCAGGACTCGGTTTCTCAAAGAGCTAACTTAGCTTTAACTTTGACCATAAGTTGTGTACCAATCTTAATTGCTAAGCAAAGTTTGATGTCACAATACAAAGCACTATAGTGATATTGACAACTCATCTTGAGATGAATCTTACTGCTTTGTGAAATTGGGCCCTTTTCTTACGCGCTTCACCTATCCTATGTAGAACCATGGAGGAAGGAGTAGAGCCAGTCCAAATCTCAAGACACAAAAATCCTAACACAAAAAGGGCAATTTAAAAAAAGCTAGCGATCGGTAGCAGTTAAACACAATTGTAACGAAGAGGTTTGATGCTGTCAAGTGAAAGGAAACGCAGTTTTATTATTATTATTACTCATACTATAATTAAAACAGACAATCGGAACAATGACAATAACGTGTGATGGTCGTGCTTGCCAAGTGAGGGCGCTGTTGACAGCCCCGTTAACAATGCATTCATAGACTGGCTGTCCAAGTCCTTAGCATTGGGCGTCTGTCATACTTGTGGTTCTTGATACAATACGATGATATAAATCTGTGCCGCGTGTCAACAAGGTAGCGTGAAATCTGAATTAAATATTCTACCCATTGCTCTTTTCTGTTGTGATCTCATCAATTTTAGCTGACATTTCCAGGTACATCCTAGCATAAATAACTGGTATACTACGGTGGTATTATTTACACAAAGTGATATCAAAGTCATGCAAACAGAAATGTTTTAGTGGGAACCTTTGATGTATACAATACCTGCAATACAAGACCTGAATTTCCCAACTGCTATAATGAGTGCCAGAGACTGATACTACCCCTATCCTAATTAATTTCCCACTTTTTTGTGGCATTATTCCATGCCGCCCGTAGCAGCCTAGCCACAGCCTGGTTTAGCCCCAGGGCCATGCAGACGTTTTGCTGCTAAATTAAATCTTCCTGCTCCAATTTAAGGTGAACCCTGCACCGCTTGTAAATCTTGGTTGACTGAAGTATAGTATAACATAAACCGACTTTACCTGGTTAAGGTGGTTTAACTGCATGTATCAACTTAGTGAGCACATTTTAGGAGAATGTGTTTGTTGTGGTTTGTTCACATAGTCAAGTTATTATTATTTTGTACATTACAAGATCAATGATATATTGTTGTGACGTCAGTTATGAAATCCATTCCCATGATAACTTTCGTATTGAATGCTTTTTGCGGTCTGAGTTGATCAACTCTGACGAGTGCATTAACAACAACAACAAACAAACAAACAAACTCCCAAACGAAACGATAAAAAAGCTTGTTACCATAATACTAACGGTCAAAATATTGATTTTTAAAAATTATTGTCCTTGGTATAGTTCTACTTCCGGAGTATGCTCTATGGTTTTACAGCAAACGACACGTTTGTGTTTCGTTCAAGCTCAATGGTTCACCCAATTCTACCTCCATGGTTCACCTCACTTCATATCAATGATTGTGCATTCTAATTGCAATGTTGTTTATACATACCAGCAAAAGAAATACTATAAAACATTTGATGGTTTCATTTTTTAACAATGATTTATAAATATTCATCACATAGCTGTGACGTCATTTATGAAATCCATTCCCATGAGAACTTTCGTATTGAATGCTTTTTTTCGGTCTGGTGTTGATCAACTCAACAATTACTGAACAACTGACAGTTAAGAGGTGTGCCCGATATGCATATTTAATATCAACATTAAAAGAGTGACGTCACAAGGAAATCACTGACCGCAGAGTGACCGTCAGATAGGACCAATCACGACGCAGATGCGGCTGTCAATCACTGGTCATTCACGGTTTAATGTTTACAAAGTGACGTTAGAGCGCCACCCATGTTTAGCTAGATTCCTGTGCCTAGTGTGTAAGCCCATTGATAGTAACGCTATCGCAGCCCCACGTGTGTCATATATTGGCGCGGTGTATGTGTGTGTATTATACTAGTGCCATAGCAAAGCGTACTGGATTCATATCGCGACTGCATATTCTGTGCAAAGCGTGTACACTGTAGTTTATACCATTACTTGCTAGTTCAGTTTCAGGGGTAATACACGTAGTAGCGTAGGTTTAACAACAAAATGGATGCCGGAAACAACCCAAACACTACCCTACACGGGACCGAAGTTGCCAACGATCCCGGGTGAGTACTGTGTGTTTAGCCTTGTCCAAAAAACGTCGGAATTGGGGGTTTATTTATGGGGAAAATCATCGTGATTGTGCACTGTGTACGACCGTCCGTTAGGTGCACACTGTGTGAACGTACACAATGGAATAGTCTCATGCATACTGTACACTGCATGGACTATGTGTACCGTGTATGTAGTGTGTATTAAAGCAAGCACCATTTCCCACCTCATATTCACGCGTAGTTTTCGACCTTGGAGCTTTTAATGGGTTCTTTACACTCCATATCTTCTTATTTTTTGCCGACAGGAAAATGTTTATAGGAGGGCTGAGTTGGCAGACAGAAACAGGTAAGATGTCCTACTCTTTAGTTATAAATTCAGTGTCTGCTTTTATTTAATTTGTGTAAATATAAATATAGGCCATGGTCCAATTCCCATTGATAATTTATGTGCAATTACTGGCGTTCAATTTGAACAAACACTATTTACTGTCGGTATCCCTGTTGCGTCTTACGTAAAATGCTACAAAATGAAAAGACGTTAAGAACAACAAATCCAGTGCAGTCAACCCACTTGATTGTTCAGCGGATACCAGGCATTGTGTTTATGCTAAATTTTTGGTTGACATTTTTGCTCATTATGATTTAATATTATAATTCGCCTTTTATTTTAGTTTAACGCTACATTAAAATTGTGCTTACACTAATGGGAAACGTAACGTGTAAGGATGATAAAATATTAACCTGAACTGTACTAAAAATATGTGGAAAATTAAAAATGCTAATTTATACAATTAGTATTCACTCTGGGTATCTGTCGGCTTTACTTCTGTTCAGTTTATCTTGAAATCCCCTGAAGTATTTGAGAAAGCGTTCTTAAAATCGGTAACTCTTGGGTCTAGATAGCATTATATCATAGGAGATATAGGTCGATGTACACTTGTTAAGGTGAAATAGTGAATTAAACAGCTACTTGAGCAAACAATTGTTAATGGGAATGCTATTTAATCTTGTTTATAATGTGTTTGTTTATCATTTAAGTGTAATTTTGATAATTTGACACGTCTGAATTTTTCGTAATTATCGATCAAAAGATTAGTCCCCAACCTCGAGGTTTTGATTTGAAAAACTAGGTACACTTCTGCTGTTGACGGCTTGCATCAAAATTACAATACTTTGATGTCATTTTTGGGAGGTTGCTTTGTTAAAATACCTCCATGTTGCAACAAATCGGCTATACAAAACAGAGCTCCCACAAATGACGTAACAGGGCTTTTCGAGAATCTTTCTGAAAAGCACGGGAAAAGGGTGTTAAAATGATTGTTTTTTCTACAATCAAAGTCTGTTTAATCCCATGTGAACTCAATTTCCATATTGATTGAAAACATTTAAAATTAATTTCAGCAAAGATCACTTATTGTCGTTTTCATTCAAGATGGTCTTTATTATCAAATGGTCAGTTGCTGGGGAGACATTCAATGGGATGTATACTTACATATATCAATTTATTAGTTTTGTTTTCTCATTTTGCTTTCCATTGTTGGTCTTTGATGTAAAAATAGAAAAGGAAACTGAAGTAGAACCTTTCTAATTTTGATTACACTTAAATTAAACTTAACGCCCTCAATGTGACAGTACAACATGGGGGTGGGGGAGAGTACATTTATTCCAACCCTCCAGTTTCAGAGACCATAAAGCAAAACCTGTGAAATTTGAAGTAAAACTTAATGGTGCAACCTTGCAACCTTACAAAAACCAACCATGGTGGGTTTTTGTATAATATTAATACAGTGATAAAATTATCAGTGCAGGACCAGGTATTTCCAATTGAACTAATAAATTTTAATTTACTTTAAAAAAAAAAAATTAAAAAGGGAATTGTTTCTCATAAAGATTGGTGCTATTACCAACTTTTAAAACCCTTTTTGGTTAAACAATGGAATAATTATATAAATAACTTATGGAATTATTAATAGGGTTTTTTTCAACATTGAATTTACAACATTGTAAACATGTGGTAAGAATTGTGTTGTTTTGTTACAGAAATTGTTTGAGAAGCGATATATAATTTGTTCAGTCAACCACATTTCCACTTGCATCAAAGTCTAAATACAATTTTCTCTCAATATATTTAAGGCACACAGGTCACTGGTTTTAATTAGTTGCATTTGCAAGTGAAATGCCCAACTGTGTGCAAGTTGTGGAGTAGTTTTTACTGCCGAATGAAAAATTGTTGTTCTGTGTTTCCACGCCGATGAACACCATGGCCATATTTTAATTTTGAACGGTCCCCACGAAAGAAAGCTGCGCTTGTGTTGAAATTGCAAAGAATACTCGAACTCAGATGTTGCAGCTTATAACATCGGCATTAAGCTTCACTGTCCTTGATCCATTTGTGCCATAATAACAAGGCGTTACATTGCCAGTGGGCCAATATCTACATCTGCTTTTGCCATGCATTAAGGTAGTGTGTATGTTGCGGTATGTGGGGACGGTATGTGGGGACGGGATGAACGCTGTACACTTTCAGAATGCCTGTGCATAAGTAATATCCTTCGCAAGTAGGCTGCTAGGTCATGCAAGGATCCAAAAGGCTGATTACTTAATTTAATTGGGTCGTGTATTACTTAAGGTCATCACGTCTTGTGCTGTGAAATGTTAATCACATAGGTTTCATCATCAGACTTCAGTTGGGAATTACCACCTTTTTTGTAATTAGTGTTTAGATTATGGTAGGTTGTTAAAGTCAGCTTAATTAATTGCATGGAATATCTGTAAATTTGCGGGTAATCTCTGCATGTGAAACTTGTACTTGTAGAGCCGATGTGGTTAAAAGGCCATTCTTGTGTTAAACTAGCTCTGGGGGTGTTACCTCGCCTACATGCTTCAATGAACTTCATAACTTATGGATTAAAATTTAGTTTGAATTTAAGATTTATATTATGCTAATTTAGACATAAACAAAATAAAAGGACAAATCAAGGGGGAAAAACAGGGGCAAAAAAGGGAGAGCATTTTTTTTTGCACTAGTCCACTACCAGGGAAATGTTTTTAATGCGGATGGGAGGGAGCTTGTTGAATTCTTTTGATACTAATATACCAATTATAAAATCCAATCATGGGAGAATGAAATAATTGCTCGTCTCTGATGATCAATCAAAGTGTAGTGTTGGGTATTGGGGTTTTTTGCCTGTAGTATATTGCCCCTATGGTAAGAGAATTATCCTGTCAAGTTTGAAGCGTTCCAAGCTACATTTATTATACAATAATTTAGTAATACTTTTTCCCGGTGAATGAAGGCAATAAGGTTTGAATTGGGCTGAAGGTTCTGGGTTTGTTAGTCCCGGTTATTTTCTTGGTAACAGGGTGCACTAAGAAGAAAATGGTGAAGAATAATAAATATGAAAAAACACTGGGCAATGAGACCTAGAGCCACTGGACACGTTTGGTAACTACTCAAAATAAATATTAGCATAAAAACTTACTTGGTAACGAGCACAGAGAGCTGTTGATAGTATAAAACATTGTGAGAAATAACTCCCTCTGAAGTAACGTAGTTTTTGAGTAAGAGGTAATTTCTCACTAAAATATTTGGATCTGAAAAAGACACCAGGCCTGAAGCCCTTGTTAGGCATCTAAAAGCACACAAATTTGTACAACAAGGGTGTTTTTTCTTTCATAATATTTTCTTGCAACTTCGATGACCAATTGTTTGTTATTTTATGCATGGATACACCAAGTGAGAATACTGGTCTTTGACAATTACCAAACGTGTCCAGTGACTTTGAACAGGTTTGAATGGGGCTGAAGGTTTTGGGTTTGTTAGTCCCAGTTTTTTCTTAGTAGCAGGGTGCACTAAGAAAGCTGTTTTGACAGCGAAAAATGGTAAAGAATAATAAATATATGATAAAACGCTTTGAATAAACTGTGCAAGTCTCGCGCGTTATCAAATATTGGGATCTGTTAAAGTGCGCAAGTTTGTTTAATTCACACGTTGAAGCAGTGTTCGTGGTGGCCAAAGTGGTCCAAAAAATGTTTGAATACGTGCGAGACTTACACAGTCTATACTCCAAGTACACATATTTTAACCAAAGTACAGAAAGTAGATTATAATCAGAATCTGAGATTAAGTACAAATTAGAAAGTAGAAATTGTCTCCAGCGTGATAAGTGATGTGATTATATGAAAAGGTGTTCATACACATAAATTATGAAAAGGTCTTCGTACACCTAAAAAGTGGCTTTCTACTCTACACATTAACAGTTCATGAGTTAACAAAAAAGAAAAGACAGAAAAACAAAATCTAACCAAGTATAAAAAAAAAAGTTGATCTTGTTGACCTTCACGGATCACAAAGGAAGCCGTTGTTCGAGCTGATCGATCTTGTTACACATGTACAGTCATCAGGCTTGGCAGTTTTTGCTGTAGTGTTGGATTAAATCACGTTCAGTTTGGTTGCAACTAGAATTTCAGGGATGTACCAAAACCTTGGCTCCCATAGCTAAATACTACATAATTACGGTTTAATTTGAAATTGTACATTATCATACATGTGTGATAACACTTAAAGGTATTGTACACTTTTGGTAACAGCTCAAAATCAGTGTCCACATTTTGCGTGATTCAACATATGCATGAACAAACAAACCTTTGAAAGTTTGAGCTCAATTGATCATCGAGATCACAAGAAAATAGTGAAGAGACCTTATGTGTTTTCTGTTTTTTCAAAATATCGCACGTGATGAAAACTATTGTTTTACTCATTTCTCAGAAACGATAGCATTTTAGGCAGAAATATTTTAAGGAACCCTTTCAACCATTACTTACTTTAAATCATGTAAGTTGTGTATGAATCTGTGAACATTTGTGTTTTTCGATCTTACCAATAGTGTACAGGGCCTTTAACGAAACAAAGCATCTCAAAGTTGCTCTTGAATCGATTCAAAGCACAGTGATTGCACTTATTACCAAATATTTCACAATTGAAAACAAGGTTGACTGGAAGTGATCCTACTGGAGACCAAGCTGTGTTGACACTGGACATTCTTGAGATGTACGATACCCTCACAGGGGATTTGAAACACTCATGTTGTGGGTCACAAATGCAGTGCAATTCACTTGTCCTCTTATTTTGGATTGAATTGGAATTTACGGTTCTCTTTTTTCCCCCCTTTTCTGATTTGTAGACAGCTTAAGGGACTACTTTCGTAAATACGGAGACATCAAGGAGTGTGTTATTATGAGAGATCCATCCTCCAAAAAATCAAGGTAATTACAATTTATGAAACAGGGTCTCCATAGGTCAAATTAAATTTTAAGATCAACTCATTTTCAATCTTCGAGTCCTTAAGTCTTCTGAAAACGGTATAAAATGTAACTGAGTTTGATACCCTTCAAGTGCAGGTTGTCATTTTATAATCATAAAAACATTCGATGATGTCACATTTTAAAGATATGGTCTCTACATTTTCGTAGAGAATTTTTCATTCATTCCTGAATTTTGATGATATTCAATCAAAACGGCATTGAAGTTGACCTTTTGGCTGGCGCAAAATTTCCTCCTTGGAATGTACAGACCCATTTGTTTTTGTTGTCCGAAGATGTCGGGTTGCAAATTTCACTCTGAAAGAGTATCAAATGACGTTTGACACCATTTTAACGTGAGGTTCGAGACGTGTAATTTTTGTCCCGACTTTCTTAAGGACTCTATCTATTGGAGACGAGTGATCACAAAACTGACTTTGACCCTGGAGCCCCTCTTTAAGCTGTAATCATTCAAAGCAATCCCCATGCTTAGTTTTTTTTTCTTGGCTTGGGCTGTGGCTCAGGCTCCGGGCTCCATTCGGTGTTGGAAACACTTTCCAAAATATACACTACTCCAAAATTGATGAAGGAGCCCAAGCCGGAGCCCAAGCCGGAGCCCAAGCCGGAGCCCAAGCCGGAGCACAAGCCGGAGCACAAGCCGGAGCACAAGCCGGAGCACAAGCCGGAGCACAAGCCGGAGCACAAGCCGGAGCCCAAGCCGGAGCCCAAGCCGGAGCCCAAGCCGGAGCCCAAGCCGGAGCACAAGCCGGAGCACAAGCCGGAGCACAAGCCGGAGCCCAAGCCGAGGTTTGGGAAAGGTCCTTAGTTTATTTTTCGGTGAAACCAGTCACTCATAACATTTTCAAGTTGGAGTATTTGAAATTACGGTAAAAATTATGCTGTTTTCAATTGAGCCACATGAAGTTTTAAGTTGGACAAGTCTACTTCAGAACACATAAGGTTTTTGGGTTGACAATAATTTGTTGAAAAAACCAAAACTTGTCGAGTACCGCATCCTACTAACCAGGCATGCTACAATTGGGAATGCAATAATACATGCATGCTTTACAAGTAATTCTTGAAATACAACACCTATTGTAAAATATACACCATTTAAAGGCACTGAACACATTTTGTAATTGTCAAAGAGCAGTGTTCTCACCTGGTGTATCCCAACATATGCATAAAATAACAAGCCTGTGAAAATTTGGGCTCAATTGGTCATCGAAGTTGCAAAAAAATGATGAAAGAAAAAACACCCTTGTTGTACAAATTTGTGTGCTTTCAGATAGGAATAAAAACTTCTTGCAAGAAGTTTTTATTATTTTAGTGAGAAATTACCTCTTTCTCAAAAACTACGTTACTTCAGAGGGAGTCGTTTCTCACAATGTTTTATACTATCAACAGCTCTCTGTTGGTCGTTACCAAGTCAGTTATTATGCTGATATATATTTTGAGTAATTACCAAACATGTACGATACCTTTAAACAGTCTTTACAGTTATTCAAATCTTATCTCTGAAAGTTTGTATCATCTAGTAAGTAAGTAAATGATGAAAAGAATGACGCATATATGTTAAAGTGATTTATCACTATTATTTACCACATGTCCCAGGGCTTCTTGTTTCTTAGTGTGTAGTTAATTTCAAAGTTGAGTTGTGTTTTCATTAGGTGCATTCAGAGCGTACGTGTCTAGACGATTATTATGTACGATTGTAGTCTGGTTTCAGTTTTGTACTAGGAACTACATACAGCAGTATGTTGTATTGAAATTAGTTGTGGCAGTTTTAAAGATAATGGAATGGTTTGTCTTTCCTTGCTCGTCCCCTATCACTCTTATGACCAAGATTGTCGGTACGGTCAAATCTGCTTCATAAGATCTTGTGAAGGAAGTGACTGCGATTATTTGTACTCTCATGAAAACATACACATTGTGGGTATCGTGTACATGATAGTGAGGCAGTAATACTCCTTTTTACCAGTAATGATGTTTACGACATGTTACGATATAGGGACCCCCATTCAAGATTTAAGCCAGGATTTGGTAAAAGGGTGTCAAAAATTGCTAGAAATTTAAAAACTAGGTGTCCAAATTGTTCACTTACAATACATTTACATTTAAATGACAGATAAAACAGGGTGTCCAAATTTTTAAAAGGGTGTCCAAAAGACACCCAGACACCCCTCTGGCTAACACTATGCCCCCATTCTCCTGCTAACTCTCTAGTTTTTATCTTTGGCCCTAACCTCAAGTTAAAAGAAATTTGATAATCGACAACTTTAGATCCTTTACAGTCCCAATGAGCATTCTTTCCTGGAATTTACAAAACTCGAGGGCATTCTAGACCCAAATTTGGAAGTTTGGCCTAAGCAGGCTGAGTTTAAACAAGGTCCTTGAATCGTTTTTTCTTTTTACTTGGTGTTTATCTTTGGTTTTTAAAGCCCTTTCTAATGTGCAATCTGGGGCATTCTAAATGGTTTTACCTTTATGTTTTAAAAAAATTTGATCTGAAGTTTATAAAAATATAGTTATATACTTTTTTGCATATCAGCCGCAGTTCGTAGATCGGACCACAATTTGCACATATTGCCCCAATACGCTAGCTTGTGTATGGCGGAGAATCCTGCCAATTGCTCCTATATCCAATTGCCAAAGTGAAGGATTTAGAAGGAGTTGGAACGACAGGCCTGTATAACCATTGCTTATCACAGGTTCAGGCATTCCAATCTTATCCAAGTCCAAACAACTTGGTGTAGAGTAGGCCTAGTGTAGAGTGAGATAGGAGAAGAGGAAATGGGAGAATTTTTGGGCCTTTTTCTAGCCAAACTGCCTAGTCTGTGTTAGGGTCTACAAGTTGTCTTTTCTCTCAACATTGAAATAACCCCAATTTCAGATAATTTGCTGGTGCCTTATTGTCTTTCCAACAAACCAAGTTGTTCATTATCATGGACTTTACCAAAGTATTAGCAGAAAATGTATTCAGCTATTTTCTAACACGATAAAGTGGCATTTGTGTGGATTTTTAATGACCCTTCAATGTTATTTTGTTACAGGGGATTTGGTTTTGTTACATTTGGAGATCCCAAGTGTGTAGAGAAAGTCCTAAAAACAGAACGCCATGAAGTAGACAGTAAAAAGGTAGGTCAAACTGTTTAGTCGTTAATTTGGGGGTTTCTCTCTCAAGTTTTTCTTTTTAAAATTTAGTGACAAGTTACTTAGTGGTGGGAAGAAGCAATGTATTAGTTGTATTTTTCAATCCAAATTGAACAGGGCCTACATATTATTTTCTTGAGGTACAATTTAAATTATGTGACTCGTGCTATGATTTCTGTAATGAACCCTAGTGTTAACGACATTCTTCCGTTTATTTTAGCTTCTGAAAAATGCTCTTTTAAAATAGTCAGTGATATGCACAAGAAGAGTAGTTTTCAGTAATTTGGGAAGATAGCGCCTTGTCTAACTTGGCAAATTTTTACAGGCAACTTTGAGGCAACCAGTTCCACTGTATTCAAAATGAACACTTTGTGGTTCAACAAGTGACAATTTTTTCTGACAGCATCTTTATATAGTATTGGGTTGTTCAACAACAAATTGACTAGAGCAGGACTTGAACCTGCAACCTCCAGATTAACATGCCGGTGCTCTACCAACTGAGCTATCTAGCCCTAAGTTTACAATACAGAATTGGAAGCGGCAGCAGATGGATCACCAAGGGATGTGAATTTGTTTTTAAAATATCAAGTAATAAATCACAAGTGAAACTGCCTGGGTAAATTTTTAATAATTTTGGGTTGAACAAAGAAAAATTTGCTAGAGCAGGACTTGAACCTGCATCTTTATATACCGGAGAAAATGGTGTGACTTTTGAATGTGAATGTTCTTTCTTTGAGATTGCCTGGAACTGGTTGCCTGTAAAATGCCCTGTGTGACAATGCCTTCTAAAGAGAAAGTATTGGGGTTTTTAAAGTTGGTTTTACTTTAGTAAAAAGTTTTTTAGTAAAAAGTTTTTCTGATTACATTGCAAACCCAAGCTTTCCTCATTGTTCCAAACTGCCTAAAGTCTCTGTACAGATTTAAACAACCAGAATTTCCGGAATTTTATTGCAGTGTCATCACATTGATGATTGCATGTGAAAAAATGTGTGACTTTGTGAAATCATTCCCGGGCTGTATTTTGTGAATGTCTTCACTGCATTATCATTGATTGCTTGAATTCTCGGTAAGAGAGCACTGAGAGCACCCAGAGAAGGGTATCCCATCTGGACCCACTACACCCCTCCTTTGTCTGGCACCTCCAACCTGTTCCCATTGTTCCCATTGTGCACCCTTTGACTTGGTAAGGTCACAACAACTCCTTCCCCATTATCGGTTCCAGGCAGCGGTCTGGTCTGTGACTGGTCTCAACTCTAGACATCCTGTTGCACAATACACCACATAAAGAAATGCACCCAAAAAGAACTTCTGGGATGAGAGCTTAGTTGGGGGTAGGGTTGACGCTGAAACCCGAGTATTATATCTGTCTGAAATGGTGTCATCTGTCTGTAAATTGTAAAAATCTTTCCTTTTCCTGCCTTCAGGCGCAAGAAATGAGCATATCATTTGACATGATTAAAAGAAAAACAAGTTGCTTTAATGTGTTGTTTTTTTCCGTTCGACGTAAAGATCAGCTCCTATATTAAAACAATTTGTGGAGGCTTGTGTTAAAAGCTTGAAATTCCTCCAAAACCCAATGTTCATGTCTTCACTTTATACTGGAAAACTTGCATCCTGGTGTGTGTCACTACGCAGTTCCCATGCTGACTCCCCCCCCCCCCAGGCTTAGCATTGTTTGTTCTCATTAGTAAACTAAGGTACATTCTTCAGCCAAACCGTTCCCAACGAGGATAGTGCACACAAAAAAACACTTATTTGTTTTGTCGCGGTTTTGTCCACAGCTTTTGAACCAGAAAAAAACGTTAGGTGTACACTAGGGTGTGGTGCACAATTGAGGGTATACATATTCGGTGGTATTAAAGAAACTTGTGGCCTTGCCAGGTTGAATAGCCGCATGTGGTAGTAATGATTTCGAAACCATTGATGCTTTCAACTTTGTAACCCTTTGACAAATTATTAAACTTTGTAAAAGCATCTGCACATCATTAGCATTAGGGTAAGATTCTATTCCAGCAACTGAAAATAGCAAGGCAGAGCTCGAAATGTTCTTTTCCTTAATTGCCGTATCAGGCAAGTTTTGGTCGCGGATTGCTTGCCCGTATTTGTGCGGCAAAAAGAGACACAGTTGAGAATACATTTTGAAGAATTTATATGAGCAAATTGAGTGTTGACATTGCCAAACCTCCTCTTATGTATTTTATATTTTAATCGGCAATACAGGCTTACTATCTTTGAATTAATAAGTATGTCAAATTTGAACTTTCATAATCTCCTTCATACACGCACTCACCTCATGGAACCGGCGCGCTGATGACATGGATGTATCTTTATGCTCGCACTGTGCGTATTCGTGATGCCGAGTACCAGCCATGTTTTTCCCTACAATGGGTTCACATAAAACTGAGTGTCTGGTAGAGTGTAAACCAGTGATATATTAGATATCGGTGATGAAATTCATGTGCTGTATGATCACAAATCTGCTGCGTGTTGCTATGCCAAGTGCAGCTGCTGACGGCAACGTTACCAGTGCTTCACTCTGTCTAGGGATGAGTGAACCATGAGTACAATTATTGTTTCCTTGGCTCCCCTTGATTGTGCACAGACAATGCATAAGGGAACTAGTGCCAGTTAAGATGGCGCAACCACGATATGCACACAAATTTGAGTTGATTTTAATAAGCATATATTTTATGAAATGCTTTGAACACTTTGTAGGAAATCATAAGTGGAATTAAACGGTAATTTTTTTGTTAAATTTAGTATTTATTAAATATATAACACAGATGTGTTTCAATAAGAGCACTTGCCCGATCGGGCAGACCATTCAGACGTCTGGGTTGCCCGAAAAAATTCACCATGTCACGGGCAATCGGACAGGTAATTTTTTTCAATACCTGGGCAAGGGCACTTCACCTGGTAAAGGGGCACTTTTATTAGAGAACCATTTTAGTATTAGAACACGTTAAAATAAAAGTAAGCAAAGCGAAGACCAGGGTCCAATTTTGAAAAAGTAGTTAAACACTACAAAAATATCCTTAACAGAATACAGGATACCAGCCAAAATGCCATGTCACATGTAGCATTTGTGACTGGTATCCTGCTTATTTTCGCTCAGCAGAATATTGTAAAAAAACAATTCTGCTCAGGCAGCTTTATAAAATTGGGCCCAGGGCAACAGATTCCATGTGCTCATCACCATGGTGCCCACACAAATGATGAAAATGAGACTTCATCAATTTTTCAGATTGAAACGTCTTTAGCGTGTTCACCCATTTAGCAATTAACAATTCAGGCAAGAAAAAAAGAACAGCTTCTGATGTAGCATTGAAATCTTTCAACCAAATAAGATTTTAACAATTCACTGAAGTATAGCTAATTAGCAGTTGTGTACAGTACTGACTACTGAGCCAATGGTATTGCAGAACCATCATCCAGCAATTAATTACTTTGACACCATTTACTGACGTCTTCACGATTGGGTTTGCACTTAAGTGTCCCCAACGTCTTTGCTATGTGTTGGATGCTGCAGATCGGTGTAAATGTTTGTGCTGACACTTCATATATAAATCTAAGACAGTTTTTGGTTTGACTTCAAAATATGCGAAGGCGATGATGTTCAGGTTTTGAACATAAGGGAATTCGGGACAACTCGATGCTGTGATGTTAACCCTTTCATGCACCATTTATTTTGGTGATAAATTGATCATAATGGACCCATTCATTGTTGACTAATTTCGTGCAAGCCCTGGGCCCAATTTCATAAAGCATGTAAGCACAAAAACTTGCTAAGCTCAGAAAACTCTTGCTTAAGAAAAATAGGTCACCAGCCAAAATACCATACAGTTACCATTGCTGTGACTGGTACCCCACTCATTTCTTGCTTAGCAAGGAAATTTGCTGAGCAGAATTTTCTGCTATTAAACAGCTTTATGAAATTGGGCCCAGATCTTGTCGTCAAGTTTTTCTTCTTTCACGACTGAAATCATTGGTTTAGATAGGAAGAGAAGTTAGACAGTGCATTTTTTAGTAACGACTGTCTAGAGGAACTTGCACTGTGTTTCTTAGGAGGTCAGATGTAAATAATCACCCAGTTCCCATCCAAATGGATTTCCTTTGTTCTGTTTTTCATTGGATGCGTCGTTTCCTAAGAGACTATTGTTACTGAGTGGACACTCAATTAATTTATTCCGTTTGTTGTTTTCATTAACAGATTGACCCCAAGGTAGCTTTCCCGAAGCGCTCGCCCCCAAAGGTAAGATTTTTAAAGTATTCTCTTCTAGATTAAACGACAAATTCATGATTTGTGTGTGTTGACTTTTGAACGAACTATTAAACTATTTGGTGACCGGTATTAAATTTTCTCAGCCGAAGTAAAATTCTTAAAGTCTATTGGATTATTCTGTAAGAGGAACTACTAGAGGCGTGATTTTTTTACCCAGGAACCATTGAAATAAGTAAAATGAGCCGTTCGCTAATATAAAGCTGTTGTTTCAGTCTGCTGTCTAAAGTTGCCTTCTTCTAATTGAGTGCGTGTTTTTTGGAGGACAGTGATGATGAATTATTGACTGTTTTTGGTTTTGAGTTTTCAACCATGTGTGTGAAAGTGTGCCCTAAACCCCATTTAGGGATTACAAATTTATTCCCTCCTCTAGCTTTTGCTTTTTAAGCCAGAGGTCTTCAAATATGAATAAAATAGCCCCCTGAACTGTTTGTCCTGTGGAAAATACTGTAAGGTCATGGAAAGAAAAAAACGTTCAATGTTTTACGAGAGGAGAGGGACAGCGACAGCATGTGTCAAGAAAGGTCGAGGGTCACTGGTTTTGTTTTTTGTTGTGTACATTTCTTCAATGGGAATATATATTCCCAGTGGTGCAATTCCATAATCTAAAAGGTTGCTTTACAACGTGGTATTACAGGTGACCTTGATGTACATGTACCCACCCTTTCTGATGAGATCTGTTTTTTAATTTTGGAACACGACTCTCAATCTGAAAACTGACTTCTGCGTGTTTTATTGTGCATAATTTCCCAGGACCTCGCGAGTGGGATTTGTTTACTCACTGCGGTTTAAAATGGATACACAGTATTCTGTAAAATGCGTCCCTGTTTATACCTAGATTATGGTGACAGATTACAGTTTAATCCTATAATGTCATGTTTATTTGAAGTAGTATAAACTAGCATTTTTCTTTAATTCATAAAGATTGTCACCCCAGAAATAACTGCTGACCTATCTCATTTTACATTCAAGTAATTAGGAAGCTAATGGCAATTTTCTTCAATTCCTAACAAATTTGCATCCCGGGAATAAGCAATGACCTTTAGTTTTTGTATGTAATTTATTGTGTTCTCTTCGCCGATGAAGTCATTCGGGCAGATATTGGCATGATGGGTAGAGGACCCACATTGTATTGTCATCACCTCCGCCGAAAATATACATTGCCTCGGCTTGTGTCTCCGTCAATACAAATCTTGGCAATTACCAGTGACGTACATGTATGATCTTTTTTTTTAAAGAGATGTGTGTAGTTCATGTACACTTACAGCGATGGTTATCATGATAGTAGCTGTTTGTTGAATGTCTTTAAAGAGATAGTACAACAACATTGGAATAAGCCATTTGCAAGTTGGCTTTGAGTAATGTCTGGTACAATGACTTGCTCAGTCACAAATTACCGCTTCAAGTTGAATTCCTGAGACTATAGAGACAGTTGCTATGTCAGTTGGCTTGGGGCAAGCTTTTGTATAGCAACCTCAAGATGAGCAAACCCTGGTACCATTGTGCCATAAACATTCAATCATTCAAAGTTGTGTATGGGTGTTTACTGTCTTTTTACGTAACTGCCCGGCAACTATCAATATAGTCTGAGGGATTCAAATTTTAGCAGGAACTTATGACTAAGCAAGTCATTGCAGGGCTTGAATTGGTGGAAAATTTGAAAAGACCGTAGGACTTGTGGCTCGAAAAGTTGGGACCAGAACACTTGTTATTAAGCACTAAGACGTAAGAGAAGGTAACGATTTTTCTCATCTGTGTTTGTGTGTATTTAGTACAGTTTATTACTCACTAGAATTAAAAGGTATTTATGAGACTCAAAGTCAACTTCTGAGCATGATTTAGTTCTGTTTAAAATATTTCACAACTAGATAGTGATTATTCAATTGAAAAAACACAAGACTATCGGACTTGTCTGATGGTCAAAGTTTACCGGCCTGACACTAAAATCACTAGCCTCGGGCCTGCAGTCCAGTAAAAAAATTTGAGCCCTGCATTGTACCAGACATTTTTCAAATCTACTTCACAAATGGCTTATCGGGAAGAGTTTCAATCGAATTGTTTGGTTTGGTTTTCAGTAGCCACACAGCAAATTAAATCAAGTTCTATTGAAAAAGGCGCTTATGTTGTTACACAAAAGCAGTACACATAATATTGCAGCTTTCATCTTCTGATATTCATAGTTATTTCACTTACTACTGTGATGACCCTGGTTGAAATAAAGGAGGCCTTGAACTCCGCTCTTGAAGGGGGCACAGCAATTTTCCTCTGATAAGGGGCACTTCTACGACGAAAATGTAAACGTGTACAATGTGTGTTGGACCTTTGCGAAGGGCAACACAGCAAAGGCGCAGGGCACCCTGCCATTCGCTCTGGGCGCCGTGGGTTAATTCAAGGCTTTTTATAAGACCATAACATGCAACTGGTATCTGCATGTTTTCTTCCAAAACAAAAGAAGTCAATGTGCTTGTTGTGCTGAACATTCTTCATTTACATTGTGGGTTGTAAAACCTGAAGCATCGGAAAGAGGGAAACACTTCCAGGGAACTGATTGTTGTACTTAACCTTTTAAACGGAAAGTACACAGGCACGGTTGACTAGCGTTTGACTAAGGTTCAGTTCATGTGAATGAACCTGGAGGAAATGTACCGTCAGACCCCACTGTTGTGTTGTTTACCATAGGGAAAAAAGTGCATCGAGAACATGAATGGATAAAGTTGAGCTCGGGAATTTCTTTTTTTTTTAGTGTAAATTCAAATATGGTATGTTGAGTTCAATGAACGGAAACTCTTTTTTTTTCCATTGCCCTTAATGTGTTTTTAGAAATCAACGTATCTCACACTGTTCAACGACTGGAATTGAGTAGAGGCTATAGAGGCTTTGACACTTTTTTCTTGGCTTTGGTACTACTTAACATTGTTCCCTTTCTTCAAAATAAAAATGACCCTTTCACTTCAGGAATGAAATTCCAAGCTGAACATGCATTTAGGAACTTTTGATGTACAATTGTTGACTCTTCAATTTAACTTTATATGAAAATCATGCACATCGTAATGGTCATAAATAAAAAAGCAACACCTTTAAAGGGATTGAATACGTTTGGTAATTGGAAGCCACTGTTTTTTTTTCAATCCTATATTGTTGTAGAAATATACCATAAAACTAACCTGTGAAAATTTTATTTCAAAAGGTGGAAGCGTTTTTGAGATATTGCCGAAAATCTGGAGCAGTTATGTCCACGCAGGAAGCATAATCTGCAATTGCAATACACAATCTGAGAAGTGATACTGTCAGTAACTCTTCTCAGATTCAAATTTTTGGGGATAAAAAGGAATATATTTTTCCATAACCGCAGTACTTCTAAGTGAAAAGTTTCTCAAACTGCATAATACTATCCAAAGCTGCTGTACTTCTCACCAAGTAAGTTGTTTATTGCCATTAATTTTCAGAGTTATTACCAAACATATGAAACAGACCCTTTAATTTGCAACTGTGGTTTACTAACATGTACAAATATATCATTAATTCGAAAGCATTCCAGAATGCGTGTCTGATGAAACGCCAAAGGTCTTGTTACCTACCAGCTGCCACCCACTTATCATCAAAATCCAGGAATAATTTGCTGTCATGGCTGAACCTCATTCCAGAGTTGGGGGGTGATTCAAGTGCTTAAATCATGTTTCCAAGAGTGCGTAACAATTTAAATTGTCCTTAGCACTGGAAAATATTGAAATCTGATCTGCCGCACGCTGCCCATTGAAAATATTAAAATGCTGGCGAGTAGGTTGGATTTGAAAGAGGTGCGTCTATTTGAAAGAGAGTGAAGCAAGCGTACAGTCAAAAAAGATGGGCAATCACACGTGTAGTTGGCATAGTGTCGTGATATCGCATTCAGATTTGGCACGTTTTGGTCGATGAAACATTCCTTTTTAAAAGTTCTTTATAAAATACAGACTCTGTACTATTACTCTGAAAACACATTAAATACAGTAACTTACTTAGCTGTCATTTTACTGGAACATTTTAAGGGGCACCAAGGCAATGACCAGGGGGCATGGAGGCAATTGCCTCTGTTGCCTCCGTGAAGTATCATCAGGCCTGAGCTAATGATGCCAATTCTCATCCAACCAAAGACGGATTTTTAATTTCCAACCTAGGTTTTGCTACATTGATTTGCTTCAAACGGAAAAAGAAGCTGGCTTTCATGTAAACAACAAAGTCCACTATAGACCAGAACAAAACACACTTTTCTCTCCATGCTTGACAATTCTAGTGAAGTTTTGTAAAATAATGAGGCACCCATCATTATGAACTAAATATTGTCAGGAAATTTAATTATTACTACATCAGAAGGAAAATATTATAATAGTAAAATTGTAGTGTGACTCACGGTCCGGCCGACAGTTTAAAAACGCTTTGAATTACTTCTGTAAAATAAAAAATAAAAATTACATTCATTCATTAGTACTTTTATCTAAAGGACATTAAAAAAAACACCTCTCTTGATGAGTAGTTTGTTTTTTATTGCAGATGATTTTGACTGGTTCCAATTAGCATGGATGCCGTTTTGCATTTGTACCCTAAGCGTAGTTACTCCAGCATGAATGAGCAGCACTGTTACATTTCACATGCTGCATTTATGATCTAGAATAGCGCCTACAATGTGCACGTAGTGCATCAACCTATGGTAATACAGAATGCAATTTCTGTTCTGATCATTGCTGTGTATCCCATGCTTGGATGCCCACCGTTGGGTCAATGTCCTTTACAACCCCCTGGCATTGATACTTGATAGAAGGTGACGTCATAACTGTACAGCTGTCACTGTGTGAAATGATAATCATATTGGAACCATGTTGGCGGCCATGGCGTAACTTTGAATAATCCACTGATGGGGAAATCTGATGGTCATCCGGGGCATTATTAAAGAGGCATTGTACTTTCAATCTTTCTCTCAGGCAGGGGGTGGACACAAATATTACTAGCGTTTGAAACAGAGAGGATATGTGTGCTTACCCATCCCACAAGCATTGGAATGGATTCCCTAAGAATGCATTTTTGTTCAAATTCAAAGATGTCTATATATGTTTTTAAAAACAGGAATTTTAAAGAATTTTACTTCCACATTTCAGAATTTTGAATGAAAAAGCGGACTTTCAACATTAGTTTTTCCCCATGAGATTGACATAGCAAAAAGCCCTGCACATGTCGGAGCCAGATTCTATTGATTTACAGAAGCGTTAATGTAAATCCTGTGTATAAAACAATATCGTGTTGCCACCATCTTGGTCATGTTCCTTGTATCCAATACAAGTAATGAATGCTAATACAAAAAAATAACCAGACTTTTTTGCTCCTTCCAGCCTCGGTTTGTTTACATTGATTTGAATTGAATGGGAGAAAATCAAGATGGCCGCACCATGATTAAGGTCTATTGCTGTACCGTTAGCATTGACATGACGGCGCAGTGTGTTTCTGCTGGTTTCATTGATTCATATTGTGAATGGCCTTTGAGAATGCGACCAATGGTCTGTAAACCATGCCAGGTCTTTGAATTACACAGAGTCCATGGCCTCTGTTGCCCTTGGCCTTGGTGCCCCTTCAAAAATTTCCTATAGACTTTAAGATTTTCTCATGGAAGTGCCCTTTGCAAAATGAAAATGGCCTTGTCCTCTCAAAGATGAAATTACAGGCCTGCCATGCCTTTCTGTATTCAGAGTAGAATCAATGCCCCTCCATGGGGGTTGAATTTTACATCGCCGTCACACCAACCCAAGTATCCAGATTCCAATGTACCATTGGTTGTTGTTTGGATTTGTATACTGTACTTAATTATGCATCTTTGGTCTGAGTGCTTATTGTTCTTTATGAATTCCATCAGGGATGGACTATATGTTTGCTATACCTACTGTAGGTGACATCCCAAGAGTACATTGGAAGTGCAAAGCATCCAGGGCTGGGATAATTTCAAGACACAATTTACGTTTGGCCTTGAGCCCCCTGATCTATTACTCTCATGTGATGGATCATCTATGATCAAGTTAATATAATGTAGGCTCACAGAGCAAACCAGGTGCAGACCTAGCTTGGGCTAGCCCTCTCAGTGTAGATGGAGGATCTTGAGGAGCCTGGCAAAAGCTAGCTTTGCAGAGGCGTAACTTTGGGAGGGCTGTGGAAGTTGTATGACTTTGATGAGGCAGAGATTTGCATGGAGGTGCATCAGCCACAAAACCAATCTAGGCAAGATGGGGGAATATGTCTCATGAGTATGTAACCTTCATAGTACAAGTGGTGTGTTCTACAATTGTGTAATATAGGGGCTAGTCAGTGAATTCTAGCCATAGATTAGGATCATTTCTTTACTATTAGTAGTCAAAATTCTACTGTGGGTACAATGTAGTTAATTATGGGACAAAACCTCTCAATCAGTAACCAGGATTTTTCTTGTCTGGAAGTACATATCCTCCAGTCGCCGGTTTTCAGGGTACCATAGCTTTTTCTTTGAATTGATATTACAAGTACAACTTAACGGTGGAAGGTTACCTGTCTCCAAGTTTAGGTCAAGGGAGAGGAGACTCGATGTTTGGCAAGTAGAAAATGTTACGTCGTATCTAGGGGTTGTTTACATCACGCGCATGACGTGAAACTTATGTCTTGATTTATGAGGGGCACCCCGAATACACGACCTCCTACGATATATTTTTTCACCTTTCTGGGTTGTCTTGCATATTGGTTTATGCAATTTATGTTTCTTATTGTTTAGGGCCAGAGCAAACATTCATGTACGTTATTTTGTGAAGAATGTAGGCCCTATACTGTATGTTTCAGTTTACATGAACATCTACATGTACGTCACATCAAAGTTGCTACCCAAAATGAACAAATTTTTATTTGAAACTGGTATCTAAAGGTATAGGCCTATGCTTTTGCTTGATATATTTACGAGGAATGGGGAAAACAAAAAGGCTCAGAGCAGACAACATTCCGAAGACAGCAGAAGTTCAATAGATATAAATACTCATTACTGTGTTTTATGGACAATGGAGCTGATTATTACCAACCATTAAGTACTGTATACTCAGAACCTGCAGGAACACACTACACCATATAGGGGTCATGCCCACGCTAATGGTACAGCAATAAAAAATAGGATCTACATTACACCTCTAAAAAGCAATATAGACTCTGGCTCCTGTTTTTTGCGGTCAGTTAACCAGAACAAAGGCTGTTTTGTCGGCGGATCCAGGCGGATTATTTTAGGGTCTTGTTGTTGAGCTGTTTGGCGTATAGCAGGAGCCAGTGTAATGTAATACGTATTGTTGTGTTATTATATTAAAACTGTGGATATCTTGAAATGCTATGAACCTTGTAGACTGCTTTACTCATTATAATTTTACCGACTCATTTTTACACAAAAAACAGACTGTGTATGCATTTGCAGAACAAACAAAAATAATTAGTGAAATCTTCCATTCATGTTTATTAAATAATTTATTTTTGAAGGACGAGTGGCATACATGCACATGTTCAAAATTTGTCAGATTATATTGTGACGATTGTTGAATTTGTACAAACGTAGGCCTAATGTAAGCCTTCAACAAGGTTGCAAATTTTCTGAGTGGGGAGACACAAAACTTTCAAGTTGAACATTGCAATCCGGGGGTGTAGTAAGTGTTCGTGGTCTGGGACTCGGACTCGGGAGTTGGTAAACATTAATGCAAGCCAATGATGTGAGCTTAGTCACATTGGTGCCTATCAATGCATACTTGACAAATGAGTCCGGAGCTATTTTTTGACACTTGGCTGATGAAAGCAATTTCTCATCTCACGACCAGCACCCTTCCATCCTCGCTGAAATGGGCTCCCTCAGAAATCCAAAACGTGACTCCACTGCAGAATTATTAAATATCATCACCGAACTCAAGCTGTGGAAATTACATTCTTCTCATACCAATAGCGAGACACCCCCCCTCCTCCTTCTCGTTTTAATTTTTATAAAAATAGATTTTTTTTCCGCTTGTCTGGGTGCAGCAGGCATCAATACCAAATATTAGTGTTTGTTTATTCAGTGTGGTTATATTGCATTCCGCTGGTTGATTTGCTACCGATACGACCGGTTGTATAACCTGCCCAGTTATTCCAACCTCCTCGTCTAACTTTGCCCGTGGTAGACCTCTCATTGGTCCCCTTCACTGGTTGGTCTCTTAATTATTGAATCACATTGACCTGATGACATTCCATACCTGCTGGTAACCGAGGTGATTGTTGCCATGGGGATAGTCACTAAGGTAAATTCTGTGTGATGGCACCACAGTTGCTCTGATATGCATGTCTGAAAAATATTCTTCTGTTGAAAACAGCTGCATAGAATTTCATACGTGGTTAATTAAAAAGGCATCGATTTAACCAATTGATGACAAATTCCTTAGGGTGTAATATCCATAATTCAAAAAGTATCAGATTTTTGGCATCCAAGACCCAATAATATTATAGGCCCTACTATTTTAGATGCTGTTACATGAGCAGTTACTTAGAAATCCGACTTCAAAGATAGCATGATTGTCAAGATCTTTGATAAAAAATATTTTCACCCTGTGAAGAACAATATTTTGATATAGGACCTACAACTTGTTTAAAAGTGCATCACTCTCAATTGCATGTGTTGAAGATTCAGGGAAATGGCTTGAGGCAGATCATGGGATGATTAAACAAAAAATTGCTTCTATTTTTGTAAATTGTCATGAGGCAATTTTCAAAGAGTTGCTTGGAACATGTACTTCAGTGGAAGCCAGTCATCAGGCAAAATGTTGTGTGATGTGTGAATGATTTGGAGTCGGCTGTTCTGGGGGGATTTACCAGATAAATTGTAGCCATTATGTTGTATTTGTATGATATTGTGCTTTGGTTTGATGATGATGATGATGATGACGCCTGCGACGTGAACCAGACTACACTTTGGACTAGACTCGCACACCATAAGGGATCGCTTAAAATGTACCCACATGCAGCACAATGGTAAAAAGCACTGAGCAGCGTGCACACCATGCTTTTGAAATAACAGTACAGTTTAGACATCCAAGCCTGTAGGCATATTACATTTCACATCCATAATCAACACGATTCACACAACTCAACAAACTGTGTACATTATGTATTACAGTCCTGGAATCCCTTCCTCCCTTTGCCGCTGTTTCCCTCCTGCCTAATGGTAAAGTAAATCCAGAGCCCGGCCGTCCTACCGAGTCTTTTCACTTGACCCTTACATTCCAACGAAGTGATCATACTGTTTAGGTATCAGCAGTGTATAGGCTTTAACCATTCAGGTTGTAATCCAGACTGGGAGGTAGCTCTCACTCTCAGTTATGGCTGCATAATAAACACATGCAGGGCATCTTACCAGAGAGGACTTTGACAGAGTTATAGCACTGTGAGCAGCAATAGCTTTATCATCATGATTCCCCAACACTACTACTACCATCATGGAATCTTAAAGGCATCGTACACGTTTGATAATGACTCTGAAAATTTATGGCAATCAAAACTTACTTGGTAAGAAGTACAGCAGCTTTGGGTAGTATAATGCATTTTGAGAGACTGTTTACTTCGAAGGACTGCGGTTATGGAAAAATATATCACTTTTTATCCCCGAAATATTTTGAATATTGAGAAGCGTTACGGTAACGCTTCTCAGAGTGTGTATTCCAATGCAGATTATTCTTCCTGCGTGGACATAATCGCTCCAGATTTTCGGCAATATCTCAAAAACGCTACCACTTTTTGAAATGAAATTTTCACAGGTTAGTTTTATGGTATATATCTACAACTATTTTGGATTGAAACAAACAATAGGCTCCAATTACCAAACGTGTACGATGCCTTTAAACTTTTGATTTCAGAAAGTTCAGTTGGTAATTTCAAGTCTGTTGGACCCATTGCGGGGAGAGAGGCCGGGCTAATTTATATAGTGCTGCTCTTTGCTGTGCTGCACAGATTTCCTGGTAGATTCCTAATTCTAATTCTTAGAACATTTGTTTATGGCCATGCTAATTTTCACTTTTAAAAAACAAAAAACAACAGCAGTTGCTACCGACATCTGCTTACAAAGCTGTAATATTTATATATGACATCTTTATCAAATTGTGTTCATATATATTGCAAATGTGAGTGGACTGGGGCGTAGTGTTAAACATATCTACAGAATGGTTTAAATGCATTTAAAGGAATCAAACGTTGAATTGTAAGGCGAGTGGACTAAAACTTTCCTTTTTAAATTATGACGACTTCTTAGTGTACCTTTCACTTACTGGTGCCAACATTTCAACTTCAAGCATACATTCCATTTTGGTAGTTCAGATAATTATTTACCTGGGCCCAATTTCAAAGAGCTGCTTAAGCACAAAAACTAGCTAAGCACAACAGAATTATGCTTATCAGAAAAAGGTTACCAGCTAAAATACCATTTCACATGAAGCATCTGTGACTTGTACCCTGCTTATTCTTGCTTAGCAGGCATTTGTTTCCTGCTTAAGCAGCTCTATGAAATTGGGCCACACTGATGGCACAATTAAATTGTACCTACCTAACAGAAATCTGCAGCCATCAAATGAAAATAGTAGTGTCCTAATAAGGCCAAGTAAGCCAATTAAAGGCTGGCCCCCTTAGGGGACCAATGGGTCCCAGTGGAGGGGTATGCCCTTATTCTGAGGTCATCTAGGTCAATTAAGATGGGAAGGGTCAAGCATTCTCAAAACAAGTTCTAGTTTGTGTGGCAGACTGGAGTGTCTCTTGGTTGGTGTCAAGATTGGAACCTCGGGTAAATAACCAGTGGGGAGGAGAGAGGAGTTAAAATGAAAATTGTCTAAATAAAGAAATGGTTATTGGAGGACTTTTGCTTGCTGTGGATTTAGAATCCACGCTGTACAAAGTTGGAAAGCTGTGTTAGTTCAGTATGCCAGGAGATGAAGTCTCTACATTGTATGTTATGCCTTTCGTTGGATGTTTTTGTGTGGTGTCATGGTATCTTGTGTTGTAGATGATGACATGTGTTTTTTTTGGCTCGACAAACCCAAACAAAGTTTAGTATTTTGATGTAGCCATTTTTGTTGGTCACTTAGCCTTTACATGTATTGTAATTGTTGGGGTGTTCAAGTGTGTACAGTGGGAAAACCCCAAATTACCAGTGTTTAAATCTTCAAAGCAAACTTACAAATGAGATGGCATAGATGAACTTCACATTGATGCTCGATATTGAGCATACATGTAGTGGTTATTTATTTATTTCTTCTTCTTCTTCTTCCATTAGAGTACAGTCCACCATCTGGTGTATTCTCTCTTTTTTTCCAGGGGGCGGGGGGGGGGGGTTCTTCTGTACAAGAGGAAAATATTGTGTTCAAGTATGTGAAAATGAGGGGGGGGGGGGACACACACCCTCTGCCCCCATATCGGGCATAGTATAGAATTTCAGAGAATAAATGAAGCGACAGTCTATAGCCATTGACTACAAAACAGCATGCATTTTTCTCTAAACGGCCAGTGTATGGTGTGTGTGGTCTCGTCTTCATTTAATACTTGCCAAAAAGAACCAATGTGCAGGAACCATAAATTGAATCTAAGATACGGGCCTAGGCTATGTGTTGCGTGCTTATTTTTGTTCCCCACTTCCTTCAGAGCCCTTATTACATCATGCAAAGGTTGGCGTTGACCAAACTTAGAAAGATGCACATTTTTTATACTGCTCGGCTAACAATAGTCCAGGTGTTTCTATTCTCATATGTGTTGCCGTCAGACCTGAGTGAATTGTTCCTGTTGCACTGCAGTTGCAGGCACGTTCATCAGAAGAGCCATTGGGTCTGGCTGTTTATATTAATATCCCAACAGCTGGACCAGCTCGCTGAAAAGCAATGGCCCCAAGTTCACTATTTTTACAATATTTAATATAAATAAAGCAATAAGCAAGAGGAAAGTTTTGTAGTATACAAAATGCCATATGGCGGCTTTCTCCCGTGGTTTTTTACTCGGCAATTACTTTTTTTTTTTAATGGCCTGACAGAAGTGCATTTTTCTTGGGAGTTGAATCTAACACGATGTGATCGGATCGGTCGTACAGCACGTACACGCCAGGGTGGCGTTGTGCCAGAGCTAACACACACGCCATCTTTGTTTCTTTCTTGGTGCCGGCATGGCATCTACCACGCAGGTACCTTCCCGCAGGGGAATTCATGAAATTAAAAAGGTGACATACCAGGGGTAATCAATCCTACATCAGGGGGGATTCTCAGAATAGTCAGAATGTGATTCAACTTGGGAGTAGTACAATCTTGAAGCTCTCTGCAGTAAGGAGCCCAGACCATAAGGTCATTGTCATAAGACAGTAGATTTATCTGATCCTCGGATCTTTCCAATAAAATGCAAGAGGCTCTCACCATATCCAAACTACACCATATTGCCAACAATGGCTCCACTGGCTAATAAACCGAGTGAATTGGTATTGTACAACTACTTATTGTATAAAAATATCAGCATTTAACTAGATCAACATTTAACTTGATTGCTACACAATGAACCATTTGTGAGTTAGATTGGCGTCGGTGATGATTTATTTCCATACTTCTATGAACAAAATAACGACAAGTACATGTAATTGTGGAGTAAAGCATAAAATAACAATAAGTAGCAATAAGCAGTATAATCGTAATTAATAGAGTATGGGGCTGTTTTGATTAGCAGAAGCTTGTAGAAAACAGCCAGATTTGAACAATGTTTGGTACAGTGACTCGCTTAGGGGCCGTTTCACTGTCATGGTCATACAAATAGTATAATGGGAGGAGTGGGGTCAGAGATCACGTACAACTTCAAAAGTTGTGTAAAATGTTGATATTTAAATAATGTGCATCAATTTTGAAAGAAAAATGTTTATAAGTACATAATTTGGAGGAGGGGGTGGTTCAAAAGTAGTCATCTATGTATGACATGAAAAATGTTGAACGGTTCCTCAGTCAAAAATTCCTGCTTAAATTTAATTCCTCAGACTATAGAGACATTTGCTACCTCTATGTCAAATGATTGGTTGAACAAAGAAAAATTGACAGGAGTGGAACTAGAACCTGCGACCTCCAGATTAACGTTCTGGCGCTCTACTAAATGAGCTATCTAGCCCTATGTCGGCGGTCTCCCTTGTGATTTATTACTTGATATTTTCATGGGATAGTATAACTATTATGGACTTGTCCCCTTGGCTTGTAATCTTTCTTTGTCATCTCGTGTCAAATTTGTCCATTTAATTCCTGACCCTATTACAACCAACCTATCAACCTTATTAAGAAGCCTCTCTCCTCCTGAGCCCCAACATTCTAATCAAATCAGAAGACCCTCGGAGTCCTCACATCACAACTTTTGAAATGTCATTTTAAAACTTGCGCAACGAAACCATATCTTTGGTTGTATGATGTTAATTAACCCGGAGTGATTTAATTGTTTTGACGGGGGGCAGCTGGGTTCCTGGAGGTGAGCCCAGTTTTCTCCCGATTTCCCCCCTTAACCATGGATCCAAGACCCTGGTGTTAATTTAATTACACCCATCTCTCCTTCCTGAAATAGCTCCTCGGATGACAAAGTCAATACTAAAAACACCAGATTCTATTTTCCTGTGGTTCTTCAGATCTGGAATCTCTTAACTCATGTCGAGAGCCATCTGAAGATGTTGATTGTTGTACCATCCCTCATGGATTGACTCAACATATTTCCAAACTGTATGTCAATTAATCCCAAGGTTTCTTTGATAAGGATGGTTTCATTCATCTGGCATTTTTGTGCGTCTGATGTATTGAACTATTGACACCATATGAAAGGCTTCAAAATTGATGCAGCGGGGGAAGATATTGTTATGTGTAGGCCTATGTAGCTGAACACATTGACGAGAGAACATTTAAGTTCAATATCACGGTACAAATTAATTCTTTATTTCAGTCGTAGTTATTGGGTATGTGGGTAGGCTCGGCGAGCGTGTCTACCCGTTCATACAGAAGACTTTAACAAAAAGGTTTCCGGGTGATTTGACAGACTGAGGATGTTCTGAGGTTATACTTTGTGTTCAAAACCAATGGAAAGGTTAATTTTAAAAAAAGCAATGGAAGAACAAAGAAGTCCACGATTTACCTGGTCGACATTTAATGTGTGTGTGGGCGAGGGGGGTAGGAGTTCAAGTAATACTGAGTTATGCTTGGATGTATCCCATATGTTTCTCCACATTTTGCTGGTAGACGTTTTGCTAACAAGATTCAGCTCAACTGAAGGTCATCGATCCCACAGCGGTCTTTTCAGAAAGGGTTTTGACTTGGTTCCCAAATTTACATTTTGACTTAGCGATTTGCTGAGCTGTCATGGTATTATCCCAATACCAAGTAAAAGTGTAAACAATTTGGTGTGGTACCAGTGCGGTTGGATTGTCTCCTTGTAGTTGTCTGTTGGAAATTCCTCCTCACAGAGTTTGCTTTATATTTAACCATATGAAAGGGAAAGGGGCTTTAGATCCTGGGCCAAATCTAGCTGCTTAAGCACACAAATTAGCTAAGCACAACAGAATTACGCTTACCAGAATAAGGTTACCAGCCAAACTACCATGTCACATGTACAATTTGTGACTGGTATCCTGCTAATTTCTGCTTAGCAGACAATTGTTGAGCAATATTTTTCAGCTTAAGCAGCTCTATGAAATTGGGCCCCTGTGTTTCTGGATTTGCTGCGACAACAAATGATTTGAGTATTTGACTATCCTGGTCTGTTTGTTGAGAGCTGATTACCTTTCATGAAGCTTGCCTCAATGAAGTTTGAATATTTGGTGACATGATTGATGATAAAATCATGTATCTACTTGAGAACATCGCTTGGTACCTGTCAGTGATTAATAACTAACTACATCACACCTCCGGAACCACTACTATTTCTAGCAGTCGGTTGAAACACGCGTACATTCATCACTTTCTCTTGTGACCCAAGTCCGTCTTTCCCTTTTAGCTCGGCTCGAACCTTTTCTTTGAATCCAAAGCTCACACAGAAATCAATGTCCTTAAGAAATTCCTTATTTAGTGGCGGCCTTGTGAAGAAAGTGGTATCTGAAAAGACTGGCCTAAGAGTGCAGCTATTCAGTAGAGAGTGGTTGACAAAAGACCCCAACTGGGCCTTGGTCTAAACATAGACAAGCACATGTACAGTACATACTACATGTAGTGTGTGTCATAAAATTTTTCTAACTGTAAGTTGGACAGTCTGGTAGGACAGTCTGGTATGCGGCAAGGATCAGAATGTAGTACAGTGTTCATGGTAGAAGAAATCAAACCAAACATTCAAGTGAAACAATTTGATTGATTATTTATTGTTAACTTATTTTTGTTGTTAGTAAACATTGTATTGCCTTTTGGGAACATACCCCAGTTCTTAAACAAAGCACGTTTTGTTGTTGATGTTCGTTTTTGACACAATTTTCTCCCCTTTGAACAATTTGCCCTAGTTTTTTTATTTCCCCCACTTTATGTTCAGCTATTTATGCAATTGATATTGCTGACCATGCCACCGGGCTGCGTAGCCTCTTTACTAAACTCGAGCAAATTACAGATGAAATTCAAATTGCTTGGGACTGTTGGACAAAAACATTTGCCGGACAGAGAGCGGGCAATTTGCCTGCAAATTTAATTTGGCGGCAGAGTAAGTGTGTTGAGGGGGGCCCTTGTGCTGGCCCACGGGATGTGCCTTTCTCGTAGGATTACCTAATAACTTGGTCAATGGATTCCTTGTTGTGTGTATGATGCCAAGGCTCATTCAGTTGGCATAATCCAACCAGCAAACACAAACACACCGCCCTGTTTGCGCAAGACCGTGAGTAGACACATGTCAGCCGACAAACATGTGGTGTTGCCATGCACGGGGAGCGATCAGCAGCAATTACATGCACAACGTCACTAGTTGTGGTGTGTGTGTGTGTGTACGCTACATTCTTTAATGTCACCCCACCTTTCTTCTGTGAAGAATGGAGCTATAAAAGATCAAATAAAGTTAACTGGAAGCTTACGTGAACTATAGATTTTGCAGTCCAACCCAACTGCTAACCTCATATAAATTATGAATACTAAATGTCCAAAGAATATATAGAAGAAAATTTGTATAAAGCGTATCATCAAAAACGCATTCGCTTATATATCCATTGCAAACACTAGGCAGCGTTTTAACATGGTGTTTCAATTATATATGTTCTGGGCAAGGCCACCCACATGATGTACTATCATGTACCTTGAGACCAGGGAACTTTCATGAAAATATCAGAATGTTTACAGGAAAGTTTTACTTTAATGTCCACAGGTCTGTTTGGTTTTTTCGTTGTTTTTTATGTGACTGCACACTTGCACAAAGTGACATTTTAACCAGCGGCCCTTTTTGTAAGTCCCCTCACCAAAATCTATAAAAGACCTTCAACAAACGGCCCGGCCCAGTGAACAATACACGATGCTGCACCCCTCGTGTACACCGGCTTGAACACACATTTGAACATGGCCAATGGATCGAAAGATTGAGAGGGGAAGAGAATTGAGGTCGTTTAATAACCCCATGGCATTCTTTTTAGCTTACCACCAGTCAGCCCTCTTAAGCAAATTGAGTTGTAAGCTGAACAGCTATAAAGAAAAGTCAACAGAATTGTTATTCGTGAAGCTGTTTTTTCTATTATTTGGCCCCTTCTCATTTTAGTGGTGGAGGGTTTACTCTTTGCTGTTTTTCACACCGAGTTGTGATGTAGGGTCAACTGTCTAAAACGGCGGGCATTATGGTTAATGATGGAATAGCAAATATGTGTTGAGTAAACTGGAGGCATATCAAGTGAGTGCTTTCAGTCAGGTTTCTGTTTGGGTAAAAAAATTCATTGTGTTGACGCATTAGATTCGCACAACCAGCTTTGTGCATTATAGATAGTAGATCCTGAGGCTTCAGGATTTATACACTTGTTAATTAGAAACCTTTGAAAAAAGAAACTTGATTTTGTCTGCTTTATATATATTTTTTGTGGGGAATAAGAATTGTCCAAGTCACTCTTCAAGTGTCACATTGTAATACGCCTGGAATTTCATCTTTGAGAGGGCAAGTCAATTTTCATTTTACAAAGTGCACTTCTGTTGGAAAACCTTATAGATGGGAAACTTCTGAAGGGGCACCAAGGCCAATACCAGGGCAAGAGAGGCCATGTCCTCGATGGCCTCCGTGCAATTCCAGGCCTGCTGTAGTTGATAAACTTGCTGTGCTGTTAAATCAATGCTAGGTGGTTTTGGTTGTGAACGTTACTGTTGATGGTCATAAGAAATACCGGAAAGACATTTTTGTTTTCAACAATTGGAGCTGCATGAAGCTTCTTGGTTCATGAAAGGACAATATAGTTCATGGTTACTACAGCTTGACTTGCTTCACCCAAGAACCAAGACCTGAAACTGACATCCTTAAATTCACTTCAC
Source organism: Plazaster borealis (assembly GCA_021014325.1). Taxonomy (NCBI): domain Eukaryota; kingdom Metazoa; phylum Echinodermata; class Asteroidea; order Forcipulatida; family Labidiasteridae; genus Plazaster; species Plazaster borealis. Next base: position 10,541,998 of record CM037473.1, read on the forward strand.
CGAGCATGTTATTTAGTTATAACAACTTGTTTCGCTGTTGACCACATAGAAATGACACTCTGGGCACTTTAAAAAACCTTTCCTCCGTGCCTATTGAAGACTCAATAATCCCACTCAATACTGTGGGCACGGCACTCATATCATTGTTCCTAGTCCGTGACAGGATGATTTGAAACAATTTTCCCCAGTTTAGAAATGTTGTTTATTCTTGGTTATTCATCAGCAAGCCGCATGTTTAAATGGTGCAGGTATTAGGTTCGTTTTGGAGCCAGGCGCCACGTGGCATTTGTGGTGACGTAGCATTAATACGTGGTAGATTTCACAACAATGGGAACTTGCTGTAAACACATGTTGCAAGAAACGTGTCAACATATGCCACTCTTCATAATCGGCTTTCTAACCTCGGAATAAAATCTGAAAGTATAATGATTTCTAAATTAAAATCGGGGGAAAAAGTGCTGGCTTACTGAGCACTATTTAGCGTTAATTAAATTTTGATTAAACGATAAGAAACGGAACTTCTATCCACTTTACTTACCATTCCACATGTACCATTTGTGGCTGGTATCCTGCTTATTTTCGCTAAGCAGAAAATTTCTTAGCAATATTAGCTGCTTAAACAGCTCTATGAAATTGGGCCTTGACCGTCAGATATCTATTTAAAATGATGCAGACAGACTGAATTTCTATCAAATTTTCAGTTTTTTTCCCCTCCTTGTCTGTACAGTTTCATTCATCCCTGATGAACTCAAAAGAATACACGACACACTTGACATGGTTGCTAGAAAACAAAACCCATTTTCCTTTCCACCACAAAAACCAAAGACAAATTCTGTATGTCAGGCCTATCACTTATCAGCCCACCTATCTGATTAGGCGTGTTTGGAGATAACGTAATCACTACTTATCACAGTTGCTGTATCATGCTGTATAAATGAAGGTAGGTTCTACCACCATCCAGCTATAATCCACACTCTAACAAAAACAGCACAAAGTGACAAACGCAGGTAAACCATGTCCTTAAAAATAAATGGGTGCCAGCATTGATACAAGTGTTGGTGGTCTCAACAGTTGTATAGGTTTTGTTTTATTACTGGATGACTAATGCTTTTTTGGTTATTTTCTGAGGGGTTTGCTTTGGCAATCTGCATTGGATAATGAAGTTGATAATCTTTATGTGGGACCAAAGTACAGCCAAACCTTATTGATATAGATACACACTGTAAAAACCATTTTGTTTTTATTGTCAAAAGTCCGGCGTAGAAATCCCTAGAAAAAACAATCTAAAGAAAATGTTTCCTGTTCCAGGAAGATTATTAAACAAACTCTGTAAATATTTGACAGAGGAGAAGTCTCTGCATTTTTAGTAGAGCTTAGTTACTTTATCATCACTGTAGCGTTGAATTGTGATTTTGCCAGAAATTGTCTGAAAATTATTTGTACTTTGAATGTAACTGGTGATGCAGATTGACTTGTTCGATGAAACATTTTCAGGCACAAACCAGTACATTGGGTAGAGTGGTTTAATGTTATTTTGAGGTGTTATTTTAAAAATTGTTTGACTTCCTGGCAATACTGTTTGTGCCAACAGTTCACGCTGGTGCCGTTGCAGGAAATAAAAGCAATGTATGACACCCTACCATAACGTCCAGGTAATTTGACACTGACTGCCCCAGTGTTATTGGAGTCAATAGTCAGTTTGTTGCTGGTCTTAGTCCACATTGGATTCAGCGCGCCCCCATGCCACTTGACCACTTGCCTTACTCGCACAATTCTCCCTGCCCAGTGCCCAGCCGAACCATTTCCCATGGCTGAATCGGCGAGGACAATGAGCAGGAGACAGGCATACAAAAAGCCCAACAAATACACTAGAACCAGGAAGTCCCATCTTGCTGAATGGGATAGAAATCAGCATCCTTTGAGCACCTGCATTGTGTGTTTCTATCCCGTTAAGCTTGCCACCATTGTTTGCTAGTGAATTGAAGTGTAGCGAGGATGATAATGTCGTCCATTTACAGACAATAACACAATTACTACAAACAGCTGTTACAGGAAACCAAGAAACGCTGCTCAAATATTTATTCTTGTTAGTCAATTTCAGTCATTCTTGATTTGTGCTCGATACAGAGATGGAATACTACAAGCTTAATTAGGTCCGAGCTGGATTACTATTTCGTTTTTCTGAGAAGGAAATAAAAATTGTCTGAAGTGGAATTACCAGAGGCTTAAACAAATAACAGATTATTTGACTTCCTTGTGTACATTCATGATTGTGCAGTGTTGTTCTCTAGCGTCGGACGTGTATTTTATATTGTAGTGATCATGTGAAACTACAGTCCAACTACAGTCGCTCACAGTAGTGCACCTACAACTTGCAGAAACAACAAGGGGAAACCAAAAACATGCACGTCTGAAACTAACAATTTGGCGTATTACTTCCAATGCAATGTGAGACCTAATTTCACGGCTTATTTTGTTGAATTTACTCAGGGGGTTTTCCAAGGTTCCTTTAAGTTGAATCAGGAAACGGGGAGAATTGTGTTATTAGTTTATCTCTATCCGAGTAGAAATACCTGTTGCCCAATTATTGGTTTTTAGTCGCTGACTGACAATTGTGCCTTAGGTTTTCGGGCTTTGAAGGTTGTGAGGATTTCTTCTGAAGTCGTCTTTTCTTAAGGGGAGTGAAAGGGAGCAATCCTTCAACTGTGTGTTTTGTATTCTGAAGGAGAATTACTGAAGTTTGGCCGAGTCGTTCCACCAAATCAAAACCAGAGTTGTTGAGTAACGGTGCTATCACAAAGTACCGTAGCCTGCCTGGGGTATTTTTTTATTTCTATGAAAAGGTTGCAATGCCACCTGATCTATCAACAAAAGAAGTTATAATTTCCTCACGTTATCACTGGACTAAATTAAATCCCTGCAAGCCCTACTAAAGGAAATGCAATTAATTTTGATATGATTTAGACAAACCAGACAAAATAAAAAAGGCTACACTTGTATGAATATTCAGGAAGGAACAGATGGTTTGTCCTTCGTCGGAACGTTAGGAAACGTTGACCTAGAAGTAGCAGGAACATTGAGCTGAATTGCAGCCACTTCAAATTCCCAACACAACCTGCTGAAAATACTCCAAAACTCAATTAGAGAAACCACAACGTGAAAACAAATACACAACTATTTCCCTTGATTGGAGTGGAGTAGAAAATGAATTTCAATCCTGCTACTCTGGGATGGAGGAAATGTTTTCTAATGATGTTGAAAGCACTTCCATCAAATAATTTATTTCAACCAAAGTGGTCTTTCTTTTAATATTTAAAAGAGAAAGGACGGTGGTGAAAAAGAACCCCCATTAGCCGTTTTGATTTATGGTGGTAACATATTTGGATTAGGTAAATCTCTCTGTTTTACACCCAAACCTACCATATCACCAAAAGGCTAATGAAGTTCTTGTTTTTTAGAAGCACATTTTGAGATAAATTGCTACAGAGTTGTTGAAACTATTGAGGTTTAGTAATATTGTAAAAGTGTAACTTATCGCAGGCAATTGGCATAATAGGGGTGTCCACCTGGGCCACATTTCATAGCTCTGCTAAAGCAGAAAATATTGCTTAACATTTAGCTGCTAAGCAAACTGGGCAGGATACCAGTCACATGAGGTACTTCTGACATTGTATGTAGGCCGGTGACCTTATTCTGGTAAGCATAATTTGATTATGCTCGAAGGGGGATATACCTTTGGTTTTCTTCTGAGGAATGTGGTTTTAGAAAAAGGGATTCAAACGTGAAACGTTTCTAAGGTTGTGTATTCCAATTACTGATTATTCTTCCTGCGTGGACATAACCGTTCCAGAATTTTCGGCAATATCTCAAAAATGCTACCACCTTTTTGAATGAAATTTTCACAGGTGAGCTTATTGAAAATATCCACATTTATATAGGATTAAAACAATGGAACAGTTCCAAAAACCAAAGGTATGCTTTGCCTTTAAATACGTTTTGTGCTTAAGCAGCTCTATGAAATTGGGCTCAGATAGTACAAGATTTTACTCCCCAAGGAAGAAGCTGTATATGGATAAACATGAAACTACACACAGGTGTAGACTTACAATTTTACCGTCATCAAAATCAAATGAGTGACATCTGAACTCCGGCCAAACAAAGAAACCTGCCTTGTTAAGTTTCACTTCGTGTGTTTGGATTCTTGGCTGAAATGCATAATGCCTAGTACTTTCGGTTACGTATTACTTTCAGTTTATTGTTTACTTGTTAATGATTGTGCGCTTTTGAAGTTGGCTTGGGAAGTAAAAATGTAAATTTTGTGCATAATTTTCCCATCAATGAAACTGCAGACAGTAATTTGTTTAGGTAGGATTACCACTTTGTCTTCTTACATAAAAATAATTGAAATTTTAACGAGTGACAAAAACAAATTTAGCATTCTCAAGTGATATGAGGAGTGCATAGTAAAACATAAAAACAGATTTCTAAAACTCTATACCACTCCTAAACACACTAAGTTTAAATACCTAAATGAAATTTTATTAATTTTTTTTATATATGGAAGGCCAACAAAACATACTTGAAAAATATAATTTCAGGCCAAGTGAAATTTATTCTTACACTGTTTGTATTTATGCTGTTTTATTATTACACTGATCTAGTATCCATTAAGTATTGTATAATTATAACAAATGCCTCCCTTGTGAATACGAAAAAGACATAATAGATAATAATTAATATATTTTTTATTCTTTGCATACCTATTCATCCGAACTTACGATCCTGGTAGTGCTCAGTTGATTCAGCTTATTTCCATTGGCCCAGGGCTATTGAATGCAATATTATTATCATTATTGACCTCTATTTATATGACCAGTCTGCTCCAGTGTGCACACTATGTGTTTCGCTTTGTTATTTGTACAATGCCAACACAGTCCTGTGCAAATTTAGGTTCGTGTGCGGTTGGTTTGCGTGACTTTTGCGAACAGAGTTTGTTACCAGGGTTATGGCAGAAGCAGAGATGGCATTCTGGGCGGGGAACGACTTTAAAGGAGCTGTCCATTCGATAAACAGTATCATCAGTTTCTGTTACCGTGTGTAAACTGACTGGTTATCCTTCATTTTACTTTTAAACATGTTTGTCTTTAAAGAGACGGCGCAGCGTTGGTTTTTTTGGAGTGGTAGATTTGCTCCAACCCACTTGTTTTTGGGATGGAACATTTTATGTCATGCAATTTTGTTTGTATTATAAAAATGGTAAGTTTGTGTGATATTTATCAAGACTGGGTCATCTTAAAGGGAGGGTATACCTCATGGTAATTATTCCAAAAATTAATGAGCATATAAACTTACTTGGTAAAGAGCACTGGAGAGCTGTTGATACCATAAAACATTGTTAGAAACGACATCCTTTGAAAGAGAAAGAGGTAATTTTTCACCAACAAATTTGAATCTGAGAAAGGCTTCATGCATTCTCAGGCTTCTGAAAGCACACAATTCTATGCATTAAGGGTGTTTTTTCTGTCTTTATTTTCTTGCGACGTCGATGACCAATTGAGCCCAAATTTTCACAGGTCTGTTATTTCATGCATATGTTTGGATACACCAAATATGGATACTGGTCTTTGACAAATACCAAAAGTATACCCTGCCTTTAAAGGACCTACTAAACTTGTAATTCTCTTCATGTCCGAGTAGGAATATAAACTTATAAATTTGTTTGACAAGACAGACTTAAGAACATAATAGTTTATGATGATTAAAGGATAACATGAAAGTTTGTCCATTGCTAATATTTGCTTTTGATATCCCATGTTTGCTTCAAGTATAGCCGAACGCATACACGCATCAATCTTAATGATCCGTAAAATGGCTTTATGATCAATACATACATTTATAGTTTCCATCACTGAAGATGCATTTCAATTTTTGTTGTGTTATTAAACAATGATATCTATCAATTAATCTGTGAAGCCATTGAAAGTTGGGTAGACAACTAAAATGGAACAATTTATGAAGTAACGCTTGTATTTTGCCTCAATGATCAATCTCTTTTGGCATTTTAGTGAGCATGCTCATGATTTAAACCAAATCCAATAAGTGATTTTGATAATTGAAATAATATTTTTTAACAAGCAGTCGTTTTTGTCAGGCGGGTTTGCGAAGCCGTTAAAATCAATGTCATTTTGAAAATCTCTATTTCACACATGGAAACTTTTTACGCCACTCAAACCTCCAGGGTACAATAGAAAGACTTATGATGCAGATTGATTCGCTGTGAATACATCATGTTCTTCACTCAGTCTTATCTATGGTGAGGTGACATGACATCCAATTAGATAAAAAACCCAGAGTTTCATCAATGGGAATAATCCCTGACCTACTTGTCACCTCTTCTGCGGCCTCTGATTGTAGCCACACTCCCCCCTCCAGTACCTCACCTGTCCATACACATTTAATCCAGGCCACTAGACCTAGAAGCAGCCCCAGAAATGCCCAAACTTACAGTGTGACCTAGTTGCATTTACTCCAAGTGCATCCATGAAGAAACGGAACAGCAACTGTGGGGAAAGGAGTTGGGGGGGGGTGATATAGAAATCTACTACAGGATTAAACGGGTTGAGGCCTTGAGCCAGCCGGATCATGCAAATATCTAGCTCTCCTTCTATTCTGCCCTGTTTATTTTTGAGCCGAAATCGCCTGAGCATCCAGCTCAATATTGTATGACTATAGAATCTCCTCGGCCGTGATGTGCAAGGTTTTTCCCTCTCTCTCTTCTTTGGCTGCATCTCCCTTTGACCATGTTGCGCCGAGCGACTGGCTTTTAACGTAATTGAAAGCACGGGCTTAACCTCTGGTATTTTATAGGATTTTAGCACCTGGGTTTATATAGCCCATGAATGTAAGCAAACTTGGGAGATGGACTGTGACTTGTTTATATTGAGAGCTCCCTCAGTGAAATATCTCCTCATTTTCTCGTTTCTGTTGCTCTTCTGCGTCTGCGGGTACAGTAAGTTAAATCAAAATGTAAATTTCCGGGTTCTGTTTTCCTGACAAATTGTTGTCATAGGGCTATATAGGAGACAAAGGAACCTGTTCACGCATGACGGACAGTCACTCGGCCAAATGCTTTGCTGACTGAACATAGCATAGATACATTTATTAGCGTTTCCGCGTTTTCTACTCTGTGTTGTGCTTTACTTTATCGCAGTGAAAAGTTCTTTTCTCAACGTTTTTAAACGCTTTCTATTCTATTGACTGTCGTGGTTTAGCCTTTCTAAAATTGTTAAAATCCGTTTAATCAAAATGAGGCTGAACGCATTAGCAGTCCAGTCTCCTTTTTTTTTTGGGGGGGGGGGTAACCTTTTTGTACTAATATCTTTGCGAAGGAACTCAAACAAAAACATCCTGACCATGTGTAGGTCTATGCGTGCCAGGCCTTTAATGACCACTCACTTAATATGATTTATATTCTGGCCTTCATCATGTGTAAATGACAGCAATTTAGCAGGCTTATTTTGTCGGTGATGACAATAGTAATTCAGGCATCCAGAAACCTCTTAGGTTCTGTTATTTGTACGGAATCCAGATCATCGTATTCTCAACAAGAAAAGAGGACGGAGAAAAAAAAAAAAAAAAAAAAAAAATGTCTACATTTGTTTCCAACGTGTATTTTAATTGGATGGTAGGGTGGGATATACATTTCCCAAATTGAAAGAGAAATACGAATGCTCTATAAAGGGGAATGTCTAGCGAGATGGCTTATGGGGAATGATACAAATTGAAAATGACTGCACGGTGTATACCTACCTGCAGATTAATTACTTAAGAGAAATCAAAATGCGGAGAGGCCTGGACCTGACTTCTTTCCGAACAAACATATATTTTGGAAGATAAATGTCAACAAATATACATGCATCACATACCCGAAAAAATAACATGCTGAGTAAATTTCAAAACGGCATGACAACAAAACAAACTTCAGTCCTCGCAGGGCAACCGATGTTTGCCGGACACAATTCGCCACAGATAAATTCAGCGTGTACATAAGGTGTGTTTGCACGTAAAGTGTTGTTTTTTAAGTTGAAGTAATGGAATAAATTGAAAGAGCCCCATATCTGCGAGAGGAGTTTTGTGTGTTCCTAACATGAGTCAAATATTTTATCAAGCATCATGAGGTCTCTAGGAAAATAGTAGGCACATTATTTTTTAAACATGGATCTTAACAAAAATTGTTTGATAAAATTGCTAACCAGGATGAATGATTGATAGCTGTCCAAATTTCTTTGGCTATCTTTAGCTACTCTACACCCCCCCTCCTCAACAATCTTAACCCTGTGCCCCTAAACCTGACCGATTATGCCCCCTTACTATATGCCGTCAGGTTATTATGGTAAACAACAATTAACATTTCCAGTTGTTTTTAATACCTCAGGACATTCTCTGTATAATAAATACTACAAAAAAAGAAGAAGTTAGCACTCCAGGATTTATTTATTAGCATTGTCTTTTTTGTTGTTCTTCTTCTTCTCCCAAACCCTCCAGGATGCCCCCTGACTTGAATCTCTAACCACAGGCAGGTCATTCCCAGCATATAAGACCAGAACAAACAGTTTCCATAGTAACAGATGACTGAAGTCCAATAATTACTTTACTGCTGTCCACAGATATAAAACGCACGCACACCCCCTCTGATCCACCCTTGTCTTTCTGACATCCACCTTGCGTGCTTATACGCTCATGCCAACTGACCGCGAACAGAACAGGGGGGAGAAAGAAAAAACAAGAAATAGCTGTGTGTTTGTAGGACCGACTGGATCGCCAGTGGGTCACTCACATTTGAATTACCACTTACCTTGAGGGCCAACCTGTGTTTCAGTATGGCATTGGTAATGAAATTTCTTGGCTTGACCTCAACTCCAACCAGGCCCTTAAGAATGCACCTGTCTTGTATGAACTGGACAGGTAAAAAACAAAAAAAAGCACACAATCAAAACAAAATCTCGCAATCGCTTGCCGCTTTCATGAATAGAAATGCCGATGTTAAAAAAAGATTCCGAACTGCGACCGTGAACACGCATACAGTGCTGAGAAGTGATAAGTGCTTTTTTTGGTACATATTTCATGATAATTGGATTGGACAGAATAAAAAAACCTGTGTCATTTGTTGAAGTCCACGCCGTTAGATGACATGATATGGAAGCTGTTCAAGGACAGGTTTTTCTACAAGATTTCAGAATTCAAACTGCAGAAATACAACTTACGGAGAAGTGGCATGCTTGTACTTTACCTGTCAGGCTCAGTGCTGTAGGGTCCTAATTTGCAATTTTATATTTGCAAATTCATATTTGCATTAATGAAAACGGCCTTAAACCTAAAATGGCTTTAAGTCAAAGATAAATGATTCTCTAACGCAGGGTTCTCCCAAGGTGTTTTTTTCAAAACTGGGGGGCATTCTGGACCCAATTGTTTTGGATGTTTGGCCGAAGCACACTGAATTGAAACAAGGTCTTCGGAATGTTTTCTACTTGGTGTTTATCTTGGTTTTAAAAGCCCTACTGTGTAATCTGGAGCATTTTACATAGGTTTCTCTTAAAGTTTTTGTGAAGAAAAAAAAAGAAAAAGAAGAAAGAAGTTTGCGTATCGGCCGCGTATCGGCACGCAAATTGCACGTATCGGCCTAGGCTAGCTTGTGCATGGCATGCATGGGGAAAACCCTGCTAACGGGTTTCATGTGTGTCTTTGCCAAACAAATACCTTGAGGGAGATACCACCAATAAAACTCAATCTATCAGCCGCTTCAAAACATGCTTGGATCCATTTTGATGAAATTCATGTCAATGGTTTTAATGGCCTTATATATGCAAGCAACGTTTCAGCTCATCAGCTGAATTTTTTTGTGTACTTTCCAGCTCTGCCATTGAAAATTGAAAATCACAGCACAGTCTTGCTGTGGCAGGCAGTTTCCTCTTTAAAAAAAGAAGAGAAACTGCAGTTGCATGCCTGGGTATAGTACTGAACCGGCGATTTTATACTTTGCTATGGTCTTTTCTGGAAAATTGCTTTACAATAAAACATCCCTGCACGATTTGCCATCAAAGTTGATGCAGATACGAGTCTGTGAAATATGACTCATTATAATATGAAATAGCTCCGAATTATAGTATGCAATATTTCACTTGAGTAAACTGAGTCGATAATTTGGCTCAATTACAGGTTTGAAGCATTGCCTCTTTAAAGATAAACCGCAATGCTGTGGTCATCTTCTGTCCTGAAGCACAGTAGGAATTCAATTCTCCCTCCCTCTTCTGCTGTAGTGCACAGTCACATTGCCAGGATGCGTGTGCTTTTATTGATTTGTGTTGGTGTTTTTTTCTGTCTTCTTCTCCTTCTTATACATCCTTCATAAATAAAATGCATCCATCCCTAACTTCTCAGTGCTGTCTTGTCTTGTCTCTGAAGCTCCTTGCATCAAGTTTTTTGCGGACATTTTTATAATCAGGGTTTTGAAAGCGACAGCCTGACCAGTACAAACGGAGACTTCCGGGAGTTAACTGGCTTTCTGGACTGGGGTCTGGTGTCATCGTTGGGGCTTATCTTGTTAGGTATATTGCCCTTGTTTGTCATGTCCACATTGTAGGGGATTCAGGAAGTGATTGCGGCGAGAAATGTCAATGGATTTGCATTAAAAAACTGGACAGTGATAGGTGTGGACTCTGATAATAACCAGGCCCGTTTAATCAGTATCTTGTAATGCTTGATATTAAAGAGGGTCTCCAAGGTCATATTCAGTTTTATGATGCAGTCATTTTCCCAATAGATAGAGGCCGTGGAGTGTGTTGAACAAATTACAAGTCCCCAACCTCACCTTAAAATGGTGTAAGATGTCATTTTGTTTGATACTCTTTCAGAGCGAAAATTTGAAACATGACGTCATTGGACATCAACAACAAATGGGTCTGTACATTCCAAAGAGGAATTTGCGCCGTTCAAAAGGTCACATTCAATGCCTTTTTGATTGGATATCATCAAAATTCAGGAATGAAATGAACAATTTCCTGTACCAAAAATGCGCAGACCCACATTTTTGCAATGTGACATCATTGGGTGTTTTAGGATGTTGTAAAAAACAAAACAAACCAAAACGCACTATAAGGGTATCAAATACTACTGCATTTTACACCGTTGTAGCGTGAGGTTATAGACTTGTAATTTTCCCCCACTTTCATAAGGACTATCTGTTGGAAAGTGAGTGCATCACAAAACTTAATTGATCTTGGATTGGAGCCCCTCTTTAAAATTATCTTCTGGTAAAACAGTTTAAATTTATCTCCTTCTCTCCTATTTAAGAAAAATGTGTAAATTTAAATAACACACAACATTATTATAACATTACCTGAAATGTCCATGTACTTTGTATTTTATTGTTAAGCACACCCGAACAAATAATATTGACAAAATAGGGAGACCGCCAACATTAGGGCTAGATAGCTCAGTTGGTAGAACGCCGGCACGTTAATCCGGGGGTCGCAGTTTCAAGTCCCGCTCCTCTAGTCAATTTTGTCTTTGTTCAACACAAAATTACTGTTAAAGTTAAGCGTCCGAGTGTCAAGTATTCAGCTAACCCATTTTGGTACTCAATTGTTTGCTGTCCGAAGTTAAAAATATATAAATAAATAAAACACACTGACAAATTGTCATTAAATATTCAGCTTTATGATGATTATTTTAATCTAATAACTGCATTTCAGTTGGTGGTACATATTTATCCCTTCTTCCTTCCAGGAGAAGATTTGTCTGGGGAGCTGTAGTTCTGGAAAAAACGTAAATTTCATTTCCAGCATGCAATCCACAGTAGACACGGATTATTGTTATGCAAAACAATTCTTTTGACTGAACAAAGATGTCTCTTAAAAAACCCCAATTTGTTTTCATTAATGCCACTGCGGTGTTTGTTTTCTCTTCCTTTCGATATTGTGAACGAGATCTGGACAGTAATTTGTGAAGCACATCTCGGCTGCGAGATGCAATCCCTAATAGTGAGACTAAAACCTTAGCTCGGGTCTTATGTCTTTACCTAGTACCTCTGCTCCTATTCAATTACACAAACACATAATCCTACGTTTCAGTTTCACCCTGTGTGCAAGAGTGACTCATAGACCATTCCAGGGTACTGGGTCATGAGGGGGGGGGGGGGGCTCTCACCTCATGAATATGCATGATTCTTAAAGGGTAGGTCCAGAGGATACAGTAGGGTGTGATTTTTGCGCATTGGGAGATGTTATCGGCTCACGCTGTAATGATAAGTGGGGAGACCTGACTGATGCTAATTGAGCATAGTCATGCACCAATCTTAAGTATCATTAAATCACACACACACATGTACTTTGTTATCATAGAATAAGGTTACCAGACCGTGGTAGTTTCTTCATATATATAGGAACAACTTAGAAATGTGATTTTATTTTTCTGTCGGATTGCTTCATTTTAAAAATTGTTATTGTAAACAACTGTATGCAAATATATTAACTGTTTAGACTGTGGTAATTTCTTCATTTAGGAACAACTTAGAAATGTCGTTTTATTTTTCTGTCGGATTGCTTCAAATATTTTTATAGTGTAAACATCTGTATGCAAAGATTTCAAATATTTAGTTAAGTTATGAAAATGAAATCAATTTGCGTCAAAAACATTTGTCGTTATTATCCATCTATCTGAAATGCAATTTAATCAAGGCAGTTTGAATTGATGCATTTTGATATTAAAGCAGACCCAAATATTGTGATGTTATAAAATAACCAAAAATGTTGAAAGAGAAAACAAGGCAGCTTTACGATGTAAACGAATGAACTCCCCAAAGTAATAATGTCAGTAAAGCGTTCTGCTCAAATAATAACAAAAGCTCTTTGCAGAGCATACTTACCGTTGTGTATTAAAAAAGATCCTCAGTGTACGCCACACTGAGGGTTTTGTTTTTTGTTCGCTGTAAATGTACATAAACCGTCTGCAATGGTTGATAGAGTTTGACGTATGATGTCTGCAGTGAAACCTACATAAGTATTAATATTTCATAACTCAATAGTACACTTCGTCCACGGGTCATATTCAAATTGATAAGTAATAAGTGTGCCGGGCTCATCATTTTGCATTTGAAATTACATGCAATCGCCAGTTGTTTAGTCATCATTGATCGATGCCCGCGCCCTACAGTCTCTTAATTTTGTATTTATTAATTCTCGATATGTTTCCCTTGCAAAACGCTTGACTGTAATTGTCATATGTTCGGCTCATTATTATGCTCTGTCTTCCCTGACAGAAAATCCATCTTGTGCTGTTCCACAAGCGTGCATACGTTGCGTGGGGAATAAGCCCCCCCAAAATGCCCGACCCATCCTAATTGAAAGAAATGCTCCGGCACCCCCCTGAGGCCCTAGCCAGATGTGCGCCGTTTGTTTGAGTGCCAGAGATCACTCCCGGGTCAGGTCGCGGGGTCAGTCATGGGGTCACGCTATTAATTTGCCAAGTCTGTTCTTTAACAAAAGCCGCTCGGCACTCTCTCTACCCGCATACACTCCCTGCATTTCTTTTCTTTACACGGTAACAACACAAGGGTAGTTTAAGAGCTATTTCATAATAGGAGAATGGTACTCAGAATTCCCACGGGGTAGCGGGGAGCAGTTACGGTAAAGGATTACACATATTTGCAACAATGAATATGATTACACTTGCGCTGCCGCGTTGTGTGTGTGAGCGTGCGTGTGTGTGTGCGAGTTTTCAAGCCAAAAAACCACAACAAGAACATTGATCTGACTCGGATGGACCAGATTGGAATTCCTAATGATGGGACGGTGATATAGACACGCCATGCTTTGTAGATTCGTCACCAGTGGGTCTCTCTCAGTCAGTGTGGGCACTACATCATTATAGCTCTTGGCTTTTTTTCATTCCAGATCAGTTAGTGTCCACATTCTGTTTGTAAACAAACATGGAAAACATTTTCCCCCCGAAACTTATAATAAATTACAGGTTTGTTTAAAGGGTCTGTATACGTTTGGTAATGACTCTGAAAATGATTGGCAATAAAAACTTACTTGGTATGAAGTACAGCAGCTTTGGATAGTATAATGCATTTTGAGAAACATTTCACTTAGAAGTACTGCAGTTATGGAAAAAGATACCACTTTTTATCTCCCAAACTTGAATCTGAGAAGCGTTACTGACAGTAACATTTCTCAGATTGTGTACTCCAATTGCAGATTATTTTTCCTGCGTGGACATAACCAATCCAGATTTTTTCGGTAATATCTCAAAAACTCTACCACCATTTGAAATGAAATTTTCACAGGTTAGTTTTATGGTATATATCTACAACTATATAGGATTGAAACAAACAGTGGGTTCCAATTGCCAAACGTATACAATCCCCTAGAACAAAAGTTGATATGAAGGTCTGACTTTGCAATGTGCTCCTTTATTGTAAGTGTGGGCTCTTCAAAATAAATCTTTTCCATTAGGTGTTATGTTTGTCACTAGTGGCAGGACTACAATCCCTCACTGTATTGATCCTGAAATTAGAAAGGTGTTAATCCTTTAATCACATGAAAGAATTGTGTGGTGATAAGGTGACCAGATAAGGTATAGAATTATAGAATTGCTGGCTTGTCCTTTCAGCCAAGGCTTGCCATTTCAGCAGCCAAGAAGAGTAAACAGCACTTCCATTTAACACTTACAGGACTTTCTTTTGCAAAAACAAGTGTGAGGCTGATTTCCCTGGGCAGAAGTAATTTAGTTTTAAGAATTTCTGTTGTTGTTTACAATTATTTTCCCAAAAAGGAGTTGAAGTACCATTGAGAAGTACATAAGGCCAAGTTAAAAAACAAACCAGTTGATCGGCCTGGTTTTTTCAAAAACAGGAGGATGGGGAACTTTTTTTCAAGGAGGAAATAGCCAGACTAAAAATATGCTGGGTTTGAAGTCTAACTTCAAACCATCGCCGAAAGTATTGTGCCAAGATGAAGTGAAATTACCCAAACAATCTCGTCTTTTTGGGGGTACAAACTAAAATAAAAAAGAATTCGGCTTTAAAAAAGGATGCAGGCGGGGACGATCAACTGTTTTTTTTTTACTGGGCGAAGAGGCCATCCAATCTCTCGATTTTTTTTCCAGTGTCCTTTTCAGATTTCCCTGCATACATTTTGTTAGTAGAAACAATTCCAATTCAGTTCAAACTTACAAACGAGGCGTACAATTCTTGTTTGTTTGTTTTTTTCCTTCAAATTTTCGGCAGAGTAATGAAAGTGTTTAATTCCGAAGCCATAATCACATGTTGGTTTTTTGATTCAGAGAGAAGTACCGAAACCATTGTTCCATGCTCAAACAAACATTTATGCAAGGTTACAAAATGCTTTCTCTCCATTAAATAATGAGCGTTTGCCCAAGGGTGTGTACACATTCAGTAATTACCCACTAAGTGTGTTTGCAAGTTGGCATATGAAGCTTAAAGGGAAGGTATACCTTTTGGTAATTACTCCAAAAAATAATGGTAATAAAAACTTACTTGGTAAGAAGCACTGCAGCTGTTGATAATGTGTAACATTTTGAGATACGATTCCCTTCTAAGGAATGTGGTTTTAGAGAGAGGGATTCCAAAACATTTCAATCTGAGAAACGTTTCATGCAAGAAGCGCTTCTCAGATTGTGTATTCCAATTACAGATTATTCTTCCTGCATGGACATAACCGCTCCAGATTTTCGGCATCATCTCAAAAACACTACCACCTTTTGAAATGAAATTTTGCCAGGTTAGTTTTATTGTGTATATCTACATTTATATCGGATTAAAACAATCGAACGGTTCTAAAAACCAAAGGTGTACTATGCCTTTAATGCAGTAAAATGTCTTATACCGAGCAACAAGAGTCAGTTCAGCCTTGTTGTTTATTATATTCCTTAATGGATCACTTGCAAAAACATCACTAAATGAAATTGATGATAATTCTTTGTGGCTGTGCAATAAAATAATGTTAATGGACAACAAAATAAATTTACAACAAAATTATTCAGACTTGAGGACTTCTGTGCACCACGAAAAATGAGTTGACAATATCTCTTGGGGAATTAGTCAATTCTTTTTTAAAAGGTTGCATTTATATGATTGTTATGCATGCATTTTGAGATGTGATTCCAAGAAATATATCACTATCAGCCAAACGTGATTGGATCACTGGCAGCATCAGAAGGTGCGCAATTATGATACACAATAAAAGGCGTTTATGCTTTTCCCTGATGATTTATGAATTTGTACAAGTCCTTGGTTTGACAATTTCTTGCTTTGAACTCTGTTCTTGTGGAGGCAGTGGGGCACAAAAAGGCAAGTGCTAAATATCCGTGAAATTGATGGAAGAAACTTGGTGATTCGTTTTGGTTGGTTGTTTACCCGCCTAACTCAAGAGAGTGGTTTGCTACGTGCAAGATCCTCTCTAACAAAATCCAACACCTTTATAACTAGGGCAGTCCTCAGTCCAACAGAATCAAACAAAACATGCTGTATGATTTTGAAGGGCTTGGGATGGTTAGGAGTCTTTGCTCTATGCTCTATACCATGGTTTTACTTTTTAGGGTTTGCCCTGAACTTTTTTTGTAGTGACTGGCCAGCAGGACCAGTTAGCTTGGCAGTTTACGAGTCCATCACCTTTTTCACAGGTTCATATTTCAAATGAAACATGGAAGCTATTCAAACTGAACTTGCCAGTCGGACCACTTGGCGTGAATTTTAACTGGTCCTCGGGTGTTTTAACTGGCATCCAGCGGACCACTGGGGAGAACGCTGCTTTTGAGTCTTACTCTTTTAGCTGTATGCTAAGAACCATCCAATGTTAGTCCCTGTGTGTGTGTGCTGCGGCCACCACGCATTTATACATCCAAATAGGTACATGCAGTTGTAGCATTCCTGTAATATTGATCAGAGACTAAGAAAGGTGTTAAGCCTTTAATCACATGAAAGACCCCCAAAACTGGTTCCCATTGTTGGCACCCAAGGGTCTGCCTTTGTATCAAGCCCCTGCTTCATTGACTGGTTGCAAGGTTCACTTTTCAGCAGAGTTAGCCTTCATGTTACCAGGGACACTCTGTACCCTTGGGCTCCATTATTAAACTGAGGTGAGCAGGGCTTATAAATAGACCAAGCCTCAGTATAGGTACATTGATTTCAGTTTCAGTAAAATCAATATGGTTTTGAAAAATATGAAAGGATAGATGTTACCAACCCAAATCAATACACAATTTCCATGTAGATAGGCACCTACTTAAGACGGTATAAAAGATGGTCGTGACAGAAAAATTTCCTCTAAATATGTTTGCTTTAGATGCTATAGTTTTATGAGAAATTAGTAAAACAATAGCCCTAATGCACAAGCGCCATCTTAAAAATATACAGCAATGCGTCTTGGGAATTTGAGTACAGTTTAGAAATATATCAAGCTACCAAGATGGACGCCATGCTGTAGGTTACTATGCCAGGTTTTAAAGTTACCACATTGCTTCAAAATCAGTGCGCCATGATGGTTGCCGGTGTTGCTTGAACTAGGGAAACACCCAGAATTCTTTGCACGCCACATGCATTTGGGCTGTTAGTTTTGATCTGACAAGTCCAAAACTTGATGTTTGAAAACAGCGAAACATAGAAGATTTTCCCCCCACTATTTTCTTGTGACTATGGCCGATTGAGTTTCAACTTTCTCAGGTTTGTTATGTCATGTGCATGTTGGGTCACATAAAGTGTGGATGATACTGGTCTTTGACAAATTTGTCATGATGTTCAAGTGCTTTAGGATCCTGATGTGAAGGGCTTTTGGGAGAGCTCGCCAGCACGTTAATCTAGAGGTCACAGGTTCAAGTCCTGCTCTAGTCAATTTTTCTTTGTTTAACCCCAAATTATTGCAAAGGTTTTTTTTATCTGATCCTTTAAACCAGGAATCTTCCTTCGAAATTGAGGAAATTTTCCAGAATGTTATTTTTGATGACTGCTGTATGGTCTATTACCTCATTGAAAGGAGTCTGTTCAATCCAAAGGCATTTGCGGACTGATCTCCATTACAACCCACTGTAATGAGCTGAAACATTTCACAGTTTAGTCCATAAATATATTCATGTGTCTGGGTTGCGAGAGTGCAGGCAGACTCGTAAATGAAGTCAACGGCAGCATTTTTACATCTCCCATGCATCCAGTGGCTTGGTAGTTTTTGACCATACATAAGCCAGTAATGACTCTTGCTAGATATGCTTGCATGGGCATGGGACACATCACATTGTTGTCGGGACTGTTAAACTCAAGTTGTCAGAGTTGGCCATGGACCCAGACAGAAGAGCACTTGATGAACGGCATGGGGGTTCAACTAGGATTTGCTTTGGAATGTTTCAAAACAGTTCCTTTAAAGGAAACTTTTCAGACCAATGGGTAGGACTGGGATAGTTAAGGCTTTTCAAAAAGTTTGTATTGTAATGGATATATTATCTGGAAGGAGTTTTGATTTACTTCTTGCACTGACAAAACACGCGGCAACTGTCTGCCGGTGGTCTGCCATGTTGAGAGTCAAAATGCGTATGGAGCGCACTAACTACAACGAGCGTCACCTATCTTTCGGTAACAAACAAACCGACTCCCAAAATGGCGGGAGCAAGATTTTCTTTGTGTGACGCCGTCAGGTGAATTGCCGTCAAGTACAGAGTCCTGTTCACTAAACCTGATGATATCTGAAAGTTGCTAAGCCTATTAAAAAATGTTGCATTGCAGACTTGTTGTTTAGGACTCTCAGTTCGGTGGCTCATTTTTTTGTTTCTCACAAATGCCCTGTCAAGCTTTGGCCTCGGTTGATCTTTAATTGCAGTCCCCCCATACCTCAATGTAATAGAGAATGTAATCGGGGCAGTCAGCTACTGCTTGGTTTCAAAGCCTGCTTATTTTACATTTCCACTCTGGGAGCGAGTCTCAATTATTTTTCTTCTCTGAATTTGACCCAATGTCAATGCCCTAAGAATCTCTAGAGGTGACAGATGATGAGAACCAGGGAGCGATACCCAGTCTTTGTTGTCACTTCAAAAGAAAAATTTAGCTTATTTAGAAAACACTTGAGAAAGCTGCTGAGATAAGGCGCATCCTTGCAGGATAAATATTAATGTCAGACTCAATGGCATAAAGTAAAGTGAAACAGTTCTGCCTCAAGTGTTATGAATGGCTTAAGACAAGTTAATACCTTTAAGTGAGAGTTGAGGAAGGGGGGGGGTCTTGCGGATGGATGTTAATGAAAGAGGGATTAAAGATAAAGAATGGTTGCTTTCATGTAGGGTGACATTAATCAGGATGTACACTTGACTTTGGTTAATTATAGATGAGTTTGTCATGAAACATGAAAGGGTGTGGCTGGGATCAAAATAAAAATCCTTCATGTTTTTTTGTTGCATAAATTGCAAAATAAATTGATTTTTAACGTACAGTGTGCGGGAAGCACTTTTAATGCAGGTTGATTTTGTTTTTATAACTACCGTTGAGGAACAGTTTTTGTAGTGAATACAGACAACTTGCCCATATTATGGGTCCCTGCATAAGTGCGTATTTGCCTTAACTGCTCTCATAAAGCGTGGGATAAAATGTGCAGTCATCCAGACGCTGGCTGCCTTCCACCACTAGAGGGATAACACGGTTCACAACGTCAATTGATCCGGAGCTAAATCAAATTGCAAGGCTGCGTGTAAGGATGGCAGGCACTTAACAACTGTGTCAGTGCAGAAGGGCAGCCATCAGCTACACAATGGTTGGCCACATCGGCACGCAAAACATGTCAATATGAAATCCCCATAAATAGAAAAAAAAAAAGGGTCTTGGGAATGTTAAAACCCGATCCGCTCTGGTTATTTGAAATACTTGAAGATGGAGAGATGTTCCCTCTTGAGTAGAGAGTATTGCAGTGGCTTTGATATCCTTAGGTCTGGATTGAACATCGGGTTGGATGAGGCCCCAAACTGCCTTGCCACAAATGTCATACGCAGTCATGGAATATCATTACTTAGCATCGTCCCCGATGCTATAACTCATGCAACCAACTCAGTAGTTCTACTTTATTTATTCTCACTGGGTCAAATTGAAACAAATCTGCTGTAATGTTTGCCAATTTAGAAGTTATATGAACACAGCGTAAAGTAAAATGCCACCCATCGGGGGAATTTGCTTTATAATTTCAAGTTTCTGTTTGTCTTATACAAAGTAAAAGCCTTGCAGGCATATAATACATCTGATGATTTGTTTACTTTTTCCTCCACAAATATTTGCACAAAAATAAACTTTCTCTATAGGTTTAAAGGGGTGTGCATAACATTAAGAGTAAACATATAAATGTTCACAGATTCATGCATTACTTACATAGTATAAAGATGGTCATGGTAAGAAACTCCCTTTGAAATATTTTTGCTTGAAATGCTATAGTTTTTGAGAAATTAGTAAAACAATTAGTTTTGATCAAAAACTCGTTGTTTGAAAACACTGAAAACATTTAAGGTTGTTTTCCACTTTTTTCTCATGACTCCAATGACCGATTGATCTTAAACTTTCACAGGTTTGTTATTTCATGTAGGCCTATATGTTGGGTCACATCAAGTGTGGATACTGGTCTTTGACAATTACCAATGTGACACATGTGCTTTAAATAAAACATTTGTACAAATTTAGAGACTTCTACACATTTTTAAAGCTGTAAGTGCCACATAATGTTTCGTTCATTCGCCACACTGCCTTCAACCAGTTTTGCGTTCCGCATCTCTATCAAATTGTATATTCAATTTTGTTGTGAGCAATGCAGTGCCTTATAATACATGTTTATGTTGTACACTGCCCGATATATAATGAACTAGAGTCACAGTATCCTTGGCCAGTAATGAAACCTGGATTGCATAATTTATATCATACTCATTTATTATGAGCGAGAGCCCTGACCGTGTATAAATATCGGATATATCAAGGTTAGACTGGGACAGAGAAATAATAGCTATTTAATTAAAGCACAGGATAACAAGTTCGCTCTCTGGGCTCTTAATTGGCCTTCTGCCCTGGTTGCTCTCTCTAACTGATCAATATACAAGCCATCCAATATCTCTAAAGATAACAAGCCCGGCAAGTCTTGGCTGTGTCTAGCAGAGAGTGTGAACCTCGCTTTGAGTATCAGCCCCTGTCCTCTCTACCCGCTGCCTCGTACCTCTCTGATGCGAACGTGTTAGCTAAAGATTCCTTAGGGTGCAGCGATCTACAGTACAATCACAGTGAGGCTGGGAGTGAATTAAGTCTGGTCCCCGTTGTGCTCGTTGGTATGATAATCATGACCGTAGAAAGGGAACCTGGCAACGATTGCCTCAGATCCACAGTAATTATAAATTGAGTCAACTCACTTCCGAATCAATGAAAGACCTCCAGCCTTAGGTAACTCAACACCCAATATTTAGACTTTGATAACATTAGTAGAGTGGGGTGAGTCCATCAAGTTCGAACTGAAATGCTATGGGATCCAGAGGATTTGGGGGCGATTGAGGTCGTAAGACTTAAGACGGAGAAAGAAAAAAATCAATTAGTGAAACCGATGTTGGGGTTCCTGCATTTATCTATTCAGTTGAGACTACTGTGCTTCCAGACATTCATATCCTATAAACTGTCAGGTTCTTCATTCTGAATAACTGCTAATGAAATAAAGCAGCACGTATCTATTTGCAAAAAAAACCCTCACAGCCACCCAGGGGCATGGATGCTTCGTCAAACTCTACTTCTGAATTCTGGTGCAGTAGATTTCCTCCTCCCCCCCCTGTAAACACATTGTGTCAATTGCACTGGAAGGGTTGTAAGTGATAATGCCCCATTAGCGTAAGTGTTCCAAGAGTGGATAAACTGATTGGAGCTTTTCAACCTTCTTAAACCGCCTCCCATCTCCCGACCATCATTCTCATCTTCTAATCATTGCCATTCTGCATCCATCTCTTCTGTTATCACCCCGCCTCTCTTGCCTCTGCTCTCTCTTCTCCCCGACCCCCTTCCCTCTTCCCTCCCGGAAACTAGTCTTTCATCTTGGTGCTTGGTTTTCCGTGCATCGTCGACGGTCTTTCTCAGCCACCGCCTACTTGCTCTTCTTTCTCCTCATCAATCTGCTTACGATAGCCTCTCTTCATTGTATGTGTTATTTTGCCTCATTTGTGTTTTTCATGAAAACAGTGCACGGTCACTCATTTTAATCTTGACAAACCGGTATCCAGCTTGTATCAGATACACTGTATGTACACGTACGGTATGCGTTTACTTGGGACCGGTTTTGTTGGGACCCCCCTTCCCCCCTAATCATTCGGGAAAAAATGTGTGCTCATTTCTCATGCAAATTTGGACAGTTAATGACCTCTGTGGAATTAAAGTTCTGTGAATGAACAATTGCCAACCCCCTCTATAAAGTCATAATAAATTATTGGGTTTTCATTGCAGTTCTGTATTTTTTCAATATAAACATCATGGAATTTGTTTTAACACGGCAGTATTTTAGAGGGTAATATTATCAGGCTAATTGATGTGAATATTCAGTTCTATTAAATGTTTTCAGATTTTTAAATCAAAATTTTATAATTTTTCTAAAAGAAGTTGTCGACCTCCTTTAAAAGCTACCGTACCGTATAAACTATACCATCAAAGAAACCATTGTATGTTTAAACTTTGTGATTTAACACCCTTGGTTCATTCCCATACATATGCAAGTGTGATGTTATAAATGGAGGTACATTCCCCCCCCCCTTCCGAAAAAAAAGAAGAAGAAAATAGGAGAAGAAATAAAAGCCCTCCCTGAATAATGGAATGGTGATATGGAGATGCAGATCTAACATTGGTGGTGTGGGATGGTTTGGACTCTTACATTAACCATGAAGGAAGACCTGATATGAACCCAGTATGCCTCAAAGAGTACAGTATGTATTAGTCATCATACCGTAAATGACTGTCTTACAAATTGGGCTGACCTGGACACTATGTTAAACATGTTAAACATGTTTGCAAACGTTGTGCCAATTTTTTTTCGTTCGGTCGTGTTGAAATAATTTAGGAAACAATTTTTTTTCGTTCGTTTGGGTTCCCCGGGTATGCAGTTATGATAAGTGCAGGTAATTTGACCTTATTCAGAAATGGGCCAGACTGTAACATTTCCTTTTTTAGTCTCATATCTGGTCTCATGCATTTGTGTTGAAATAATTTAGGAAACAAGATTGTCGGTCGTCTTCTGTGTTTTGTTTTTAAAGAGGATTTAAGCATTTAATTTATGCAGTTTAAAAAAAATGATTAGAAAAAGAAGAAAAAAAAGGTAAAAAGCACAAGTATTTTTGTTTTCTTTCAGTCAACGATAATAACAGTCACTTAGTACTGAACCATATGGTATTTCTGTATTGTTCTTCACCCCTCCATTAAAGGGTGTGCCCAGCTTTGGTAGAGTGAAAATATAAATGTTCAAAGATTTGCTCACAACTTACATTCATGGTACAAATTATGGTCATGGTGCAAAACTAACCTTGAAAAAGTTTTGCTTGAAATGCTATAGTTTTTGAGAAATTAGTAACATACTTACTGTAGTTTCAATCTCGCGAGTAAAAAACTTGATGTTTGAGAATAGTAAAAACAAGGTTTTGTATTTCACTATTTTCCCGTGATTCTGATGACTGATTGAGCTTAAACTATCAAAGGTTTGTTATTTCATGTATATGTTGGTTCACATAAATTTGACATCCACTGGCAGTATACAAAATGGTTAAGTAATTACAAGGTACACGGAGTTAAAAATAGGCTACAAAGTGACAAGAGACTGGTTACAATCATTACAAAGGACCATGAAACAACGATACAATACGAGAGATGGATACCGGTTCTTTGAAAATATGTAACCAATGTTTATCATCGTGCTTCAACTCCAAACACACAGACAAAAGCCCTATAAACAAGGCATATAGGACTCGATTATCAGATATTGTGCCCGGCTTGGAATGGCAACTAGACTTTGGTATATAATTAACAAACACGTTTCACATTCTGCTTCAGTGTATAATATAAAATGGAGTCGGTAATAGACCTTATGCACATGATGTCATAACAGTAGGGCGCCCTCGTCTAGAGGTCAAAAGGAGGTTGTTCATTGGCCAATCCTGTGCGCTGCGCGTAACAATCTGTGCGTTTCGATTGTTTCGTCATCGTTTTACCTCTAAGATGGCGGCTGGATGACGTCAATGCATAAGGTCTATTGTCCGACTGGTTTGAACGTTCAGAAATATTCCTCAACTGTACTGTCTGATAATTGTACCTTTACAATTGAAACTGATAATCAGGTAGTTGGCACCATTGTTATGAAACAGATAAGGCCAAATAAAATTAAAACATGTTTAGCGTCCCCGCCTGCTTCCTTTTAAGAGGCCGCCTGTTTTTTGTGTGGGTTTTTTTAAAGAAAAAAATGATTTTTTTTTTTAATGATCCCTTACGATAAAAAATGAATTTTAAAATAAATAAGATCGTACTTTAGACTTAAGCACACCGAAAAAAGCACATCTAAAAAAGCTGGCAACCATCTTGGAAAATAGCCTGGCCGGTTGTCTCGAAAATTGTGTCGGGCGGCCATTTTTGAACCCCCCCCCCCAAAAACAAACAAAAACAAAACAAAAACAAAAAACCTTCTCCTTCCTTTTCAAAAAGGCAGGACGCTAAACATGTTTGGGGTTTTTTTGGCCTAAAGTTGTACAGTAAAACAGGTTTTTTTTTGTGGGTGTCTTTGAATAATTAATAATGAACGTTGTCTGTATAATACTTAAGAGTGTTTAGATCCGATGGAGCTTTTTGAGTACATGTAATTAAATAGCAATTACAAACAATCCATGCACATGAAAAAGAACAACAAATACTTTATTAGTTCACTGTTGTATCTTGATGCAGCGAAAGGGACATAAACATTTTTTTTTATTGAGAACAAAACCTTTTTAATGATAGTGCCTTTATATTGTTGTGTGTTTTTATTAACTTGTGAAGCATCATTAAATTTTATTACTCAGAGTTCAAGTACCTCTTCCAGAAATATTTTGTTATCTTATTTTTAATTTTATTTTTTTGAGTCGTTGATTAACAGACAAAGCTCTCAATATTCTCTCAGTTCAGTTTTGCTTCCATGAACAGACATAAAGCGTTCTCCTTTAACAGTGGTCGGCTGGCCAAATACCAGTTAAAATATCCGAGGACCAGTCTAAATTCTCTCCAAGTGGTCCAGCTGGCTGCATGTAGTTAAGTTTTGAAAAGCATCCCCATTTAATATGAATTATGGACTAGTAAAAGAGCTGGGGGGGTTCGTGACATAAAAAGGTAACTGGTCCTGCTGGCTAGTCACTAAAAAAGGGGCGAACTCTGACATCTTGTACGCGACTTTTCTGCTGATAAGATAATTTCCTCTTTTTTCCTTTACACTTGTGTCATAGAAAACTGAAAAACAATGTACAAAGTTTTGTGTGCTTGACCATTTATTTTTAGGGGGGTTGCAATTACAAAATTGCATATCTGATGAAGCACGTTACCACCCAAAACTTACATGACTGGTTCCCCTTTCAGTTCTGCTTAGCAAATTATTTTGTCAGGCAATATTTGTTTTTCTGAGCAGACCTTTTAAAATTTGACCAAGAGTTTGATGACACAAAGCACGATGATTTGTTTCCAGATGAGCAAAATTAAATACAAATTCAGGTTGGCTCAGTGGTTTCTTCCCTTCCTTTCACCTCTGTGGACCCCAGTTCGAATCCCGGACCGGAGCCTTGCATGTGGATCGGGTTTTACAGTCCCTAGCTGATTGTGCGGGTTTTCCCATCCACATCTAAAACTGATTTTCCTTCGTTGTCAATCTACACAGGTATCTTCAGGCCCATAATAATTGTAGATCTATTTTGGTTTACAAAATGTAATGTCAGAATTCACAATAGGTATTGTTAAACAATATTCATAACAGAAAGATTAATTTGAAATATTTCAACACAGGGATGCTAACGATGCTACTCTCTTATTTTTTTTTCTTGTGCAGCCTGTGACACGGACGAAGAAAATATTTGTTGGTGGCTTAGCTGCACAAACAACGCCAGAGGACCTTAAGAACTACTTCCAACAGTTCGGCAAGGTATGTCACATTTTCGATTGTTTTTCTCTCTTCATCTTTCAGGTATCCTTTTCCTTGACTGGATAGTGGATCATGGATTTACGTTTATGTTTATAAAGACTTAATAATGAGTTGGTACGGCATTGGTAATTGCTTTATTTCAAAATTATCAAAACAGGTGATTGAAAAAGCTTACTTCATAGCAAGTAAAATGAAAAATACACTGTGAATGCTTTTGCTTGGTATGACTGAGTACAAGTTTTATAATATTATGGGAAAGTTACAATTTTCACACCAAAGCAAGAGTGGCGAGTATAGTGGCGTTTTTTCCCAGTTGTTCAGATGTTTCTGAAGAGGATTAAACGTTTTCATAGACCGATGCTTTCTCATTAACCTCAGTGGTACTTCATCAGCATTCATGGAAGAACTTGAAATAGAAACCAACCGCGTATGTTAAACAACACTTGGTTCAGGAACGTGTATGGCAAAAGCATTATTCTTTTGTCGCTCGGTTTCACTCTCAAAAGCAATAGCTACATACACATCAAAATTTGTTTTCCCCACTCACTACAATGGATTCTCTTAGAACAAAATCAATTGTCTGTGGTATATTTTCTCTTCCCTTCCTTTGGCACACAATATTAATAAACCAGTCTATGTGTAATCAACCAAAAAGCCTCAGCCGCCCTTGTTGGAAAAAACAAACCAATGAAATGGAGAATGGGGAAACATAGCGTGGTTCCAATAACACAGTGGATATATGTACTCACAGAAGGATCAGCATGTAAGCTGGCTTTTGTTGAGTACCTCAAGGTTCCGTCTTTAGGCAGCTCTTTATCTAGAAGAGCTGTGCAAAAAGCAATTATGGGGTCATATAATGATGGGAACCTCACCATAAAGAACACTTGTGCTGGTCATTACAAATCATCAACTGAGGAGATGAAAAAAAGCACCAGGGGTTTCAAGTTTACCGCTATTTTTGTTAAACCTCTGAGCTAGAAGCCATTGTTTTGTAGGTTATAAAAGACAAGTCGAGTGCTGTGTACTTGTGAAATAGTTCGGCTGGCATATTCCACACTTAAAATTCTGACTGGGATTGGATGTTGTACAAATAAGGGGATGGTTACTTGGCTGCGGTTAATTTTTGAAAAGGAGGTTTGTGTTCTAAAGGCCATTCCACCTCGGACAATGTGATTTTGGTTTTTATGATAGTGTGTTGTAATCTCAAAAGTTGCTGGTGAGTTTTTATGACAAGATTGATTTGGAATGCAAGTTAAGAGGAATTAGTTGTGTTGCAAAGCTTGTAAAAACTTCATCGGTTAAAAAAAAAAAAATACTGAGCAAAAAAATAAATAAATAAACTGTGCTATGCGGATCTGTGTGCACACGGTTCAGTCTTACACATGTACTTTTACAGGATTTTTATGGGAAATGCTTTTTTGGCAAAAATTGGATTTGTAACTTGGTAAATATGATCGTTCAGCTGTAGAGTGCAAACACCGGACACATAAATGTAAAGCAACATAATCAAGTTCTTGCAGGGCTGGAGGAATTTGTTTTGTACACAGGCTTGTAGAGCAGTATTGGGTGGATTGGAAATCGATAACTGAACTCTTGGTGCCAAGGTGTGTCTGTTTTTTCAAAGGGCAGCCATAATTTTTGTATTGCTTATTTTGTTTTTACAAGAGCGTGTTTGTATCAATTTTTTTTTTGAACACACAAAGACAACGACCGGGTAGACAGATGACTGAGGTTTTCTTAACCACTGACTACTAAAGTCAATCTTAAACTTGTCAAAAAAATCTAGGGAAGGTTTGGGTCCATCTCTTGCGAGGTCAGTTTACATAACCTTCCAAATTGCCATGGGAAACCTGTATCCTTGGGTAACCAATTCAAGCATTCTAAACAATTCTTCGGCTTTAACACAACAAGAAGAAATGTTTGTGTACAACTGCATGCTGTCTCCATGAAGTGAGATTTTTCTTAGTGCAGAAGTACGGGTGTCAGACAGTTGACATTGTGGGAAAATTTCCGTTCGGTGTGATCTGGATTTATATTGTGATGTGTTGTTTGTGGATTGGAAAATAAAAAGAAATCCGACATGAATTCATTGGGAAGTACTTCCTGGTGTTTAAGCACTCTCACTTGAAGGGCCCTAGGGAACCCTGGGTAGTGATAGGAACAATTAAGAGGCTGATGCGGGTATTGTTAGGAGTCCATTGATGGGTCGCAGTTCTTGCGGGTTCGTTGAGAATCAAGAAGAATAGGGAGGGTGTCTGTCCGTGCAACCATACATGGCTTGATTGAGGTGTTGTGTGTAGTGGTCTATAGAGTAGACTGCATTGTCACTTTGGTACCAGTGTGTCCAGGGTTAGAGCCTCTTTCCCACAGGGTTTAAAAACGGCCCTAAAAACTAGACATGTATCAAGTTTTTTGTGACATCACAAAAATTTGTTCAAACATGATCCATCCAGCTACACTCGGCTTTATTGAGGTGTTGGGTGTGGTGGTCTAGACTGCATTGTCACTTTGGTACCAGTGTGCCTGGTGGTAGATCCTCTTTCCCACAGGGGTTAAAAACAGCCCGAAAATGGAGCTGGGCGTTTGAGCCACCAGTTTGTGTGTTGATGTCATGGGTACAATATGGGTGACCAAGTTATCAATTTTGTATAGTGCTGGTAGTACAACCGGGGCCAATTTCATATTGCAAAAAAAAAAAAAAAAAATGTTGCTCAAGAAATTGATGCTGAGTAAAAGTTATCACAAAACCAGTCACAAATGGTACACATGGCATGGCAGATTGGCTGGTAACCTTATTCTGGTTACCATGCTCAGTATGAAATTGGACCCAGAGCTGAGGTTGAAGGATTTTTTATACAGCCATGCAAAATCATGATTTCTAAACGCTACAAAGAACGCAGAAATGAATTCCTATTCAGAGTAGAAGTTCAGAATATGCGCGGATCTCCTTTATATCGTTGTTTAATTTAATTAATCTTCCTTGACTGAGAAAGCCGAGCTATAGTGACTGCATAAACAGATGGGTTTTGCCGCGAACAAAAAACCCTCTTTTAGTGTTTGAGGGAATAGCGTGCTTTGTAAAATGTTGTTATTATCTGACCTCGTCCTCGGTAGCCATCTGCATTAGATCGGGAGCATCTTGGAGTGACTGCTCAGCGTGCATAACTAGCTGCAGTACCGTCTGAATGTAGGGCACACGTATGAACCACTGATCCTGTGCATTACATTGATCAATATATAGAAAATGTTACGGGTATAGAGGGGGAAACGCTGTGCAGCGAGGAGTATTTGGGTTTGATGGATACAGAATACGCTATGGAAATCAGAAAAATCTCATATTAGTTCATAAGTCGTAATCCAAATCATGCTGAAACTGAATGTCAATACGCACATTTTTGTTCCCCACTCACTCTCACCGTAAGAAAGTAGTTTTCATAAATATCCTGATGGGTTTTTAAAATATTTTTGTAGCGGCAAAATTCCTCAGCGTTATGGTTCTTCAACACCAAAAAACATGTGGGCTTAGACAAAGATTTGCATGCATAGCTGTATATGCCAAGCGTATTGTCCATGCAGTACTGAATCCATTAAATTATGGATTCTTGATCAAACTGCTGAGGCACAAACACGCTAGGGATTTGATGGAATTTTTTGCTGATCACATTTACAGAAAAATTGCTGTTAGCTTCTTTATCAGCACAGGTATTGTTGGGTTTTTTTTATGCGTAATTGGATATTGATCTTTTGGGCAAATCAGTGAACACATTTTCCCCTTTTCAGCTAACTGTTAGATGATTTTTTTTCCTGCCAGATTGGTCTTGACTTTAAGTACAAGTGCAGCATTTTATAACTCCCCGTTGTGCCATCAAGTATCCAATCAGACATTACCCATACAACCCCCCCCCCCCCTTCCTCGGATAGAAGAAAAAGAAAAAGTTACTTTGACAAAAAAAATTGTTTTCAGCGAAGGCCATTAATGGTTTGGACGAGTCCCGGTGGATCATTTAGAATTGATCAACGTCATAGCGTAGATGAGACGATGCTGCTACCATTATCGCTTGTACTCTTGTTTAGGTACGCCGTGCAGCGTATCTAGGGAAGCAGATGGCTTGCACTACACACCTATCTATCTGCCTCTCTATTTGGGGGGTGAGAGTTTCTAACAATGTCAAATTAATTCTTGGAGCAGAAATGACTGGGCTGGCCTTGGGAAGGTGGTTGACTGTATTTTAGACCAACTCTAAAAAATATTTAAAAAAAACCAAAAAAACCAAACCACACTGTCCAAAAGAATATCAAGAAGTGAACGAGGAAACTGCCTGAAGGTTTTTCACTGAAATTAAACTGACGTTATTTCTTTGATTTGGAGAAACAAACATGCCATGCCTGGTTTGCTCTCTTATTATGAAAATACAGCAAAGAATTTGTTTCTTTTTATCTTCCCCCCCTTTTTTTAAAAGTCTGTTTCTTCTTAAGTTCGTTAGTTTCTTTATGGTGGGATTCAATTAAGGTATTTTTTTAAATAATGGATACAACTTATGGCTTAAAAAGATTTTTTTTAAATATATGTACGTAGGCTGGATCAAAGCTTCCCCATGGGAATTTCTTTCTCTTTATCTAAAAGAAGTGATGCATTGGTTTGACTGCACGTGTAATGCTGCTAGCCAGTGTGCAGTGTTTGTTATCGGCAGAAATTGAGTTATGCGCTCCGTACGTGCAAACAACAATTAACTCTCAGTGAAATGGGTTAGATGAATGTCTTATGTTAGACCATTCCAGGTGGACAGCAACTTTTGTATATACACGATATAGTTGTTTGTATTATTTCCAAGGAAGCATCGTTTTGGAAATGAACAATCCTATGAAATTGTTTTGATAGTGGATTGGGTTGTGTATCTCTTGAAGTATAGAAGGATTCAATCATTTTGAAGCGGTAATCCGTAGCTGCCAAATCCTTTCCCTGAAAATAAACCAATCTTTTTACATGTTCTGATGAACCAAGTTTGGAAATCTCCCTGATTATGCAAACTTTGTCTCTGTTATGTCGAATGTAATTATAAGTATCCCCCTGATTGTTGTACAAAATCTCCCTGATTGCAAGATGCAAATGTAGGCAGCTCTTCGAAATGAGGGTTTGCATTCAAAAAAGAAAAACATATTTTTTATTTACCCCCAAAAAAGAAAGACAAATCTCTTTGGAACAGCTTGTTTGTTTTGTCCAAGGACTGCGTGTAATATCTCTTCCTTTGTATTTGATGTTTACATTGTACAGAGGTGACACTCGACTAACAAACACTCTTCCTTTCAAATAATACCAGAAGGCCACCTTCAATTAAGACTCTTACAAAGGTGTACAATCATAATATTTTGGCATAGGGACTGTTCTTCGTTCAGTGTGAGGTCTTTCCATGACATTTGTTCATAGAGCAAACTGCGTTACGTCTTGTTTTTCTAAAGGGTGTGTGTGAGCAATGAAATTTTGGGTGGTGTACACAATGTACAGCATCTTTTGCATTTCGTGGTCGTGGTTTCCATTTACTAAACACACTTCGGTTGCCTTACCGGCATTGTTGTCTTTTAATTTTCAAAATGACATCATGCATGTTTTTATTGTGATTTGAGGGTTACACGTACGCAGCACTGGTTTGAAGATGGGCGTACATGTAGATGCCTTATTAGCTTATCAGCGCAGGCATAAACCGTCTCGAGAACTCCCATAAGACTTCCACAAATTCATAATTGTCAAATAAGTATTAATGATGTTTGGATAGACTTGCCGCTACGGTCTGTGATGCGTGGCATTTCCAAATTTAATGCACAAATTGGAACCTATCCTTGGAATTTACATCTATTTTCTCTCGCTTAAAAAAGGGCTAAATTGCACTTAAGGAACCGGGGTGCAAACAAAGTGTCTGAATTAACATCGCAGCATAGTTAGGATTCCTGAGTAAACTCCATATTTTGGAGACCACTTCTACTCAGCAGTCCATGATTAAAAATTGGACTCTTACGGAGCAGTTTCCAAAAAGATCCACACAAACCTTAAAACATTGGAAGAGAGCGGGCCGAGGAGGGTACCTCATTCCAATTTCAAATTGAAAAAAATATCACATCGGGAAGAAGGAGAAGAAAAAAACACCCTGACATTTACGTCGCTCACTGATCCACACACAGAGCCACGCTCTCCGCTGACCCCCTAGCCCAGGCAAAATTACTTTGCTATTACCTGGCATTAGCCAGTGGCCGCTTGCAATTGATCGTCACGGTGATTGCAACGGATGCTGACATTTGCAAAAAAATACTGGAGTGGATGTCATAAGAAATAACACAGGAGAAGTGTACAGTAGTAGGTAGTCATCACCCATCAAACTGAAAAATCTCTTTTATTACATATATTGTTCACATGTCAAATCAATTCCATTCATTCAGACATCAAGACTATTTGTAATTTTCTGAATCCACTTGTGATGGAAACTTTTTTTACCAAGTTATAATTTTGTGGAAGATGCTGTTTGAGTTGCAAAATTGCAGGTACTTGCTTTATCATTTGTATCTTTGGCAGTGCACTGTGTTTTAAAACTTACATAGGCTACAGGAAGAATATCTGAAATTGTTATTGAAATATGACCAAGTCAATTGAAAGTAAATTGACCAGCCTTGTACACTGAAAGTAGTACCATCCCATGGTCTGATCCATTGTACTCTTAGTTTTGTACCCTACAGGTGTGACTTCAAGGATTTGGTCTTTCCCCATTGTGGTAATTTTGGGTGTGATACTTGAAAAATATATTTGCCAATTCCCAGAGACCGATTCTTTGAGTTAAACAAAATCAGCACCAGCCTTGAGTTGGTTTTGCAATGTCTTGTTAAGGCAGAATGCAAAACAAGCAAACATCACAAACAGAAGCCAGCTTGTAAAAGCCTACTGCAGAAACACCACAAGAAGTGGTCCATGTGTACAATTGTTGAGGGTTTTTAGCTGTCCTTGCTTGGATGTTTTCTGTTTGTTATAGGTAGGGTAAACCTTTGGTGAACACTCCAAAAATTAATGACCATAAAAACTTACTTGGTAAGAAGCACTGTAGCTGTTGATAATGTGTAACATTTTCAGAAACGATTCCCTTCCAAGGAATGTGGTTCAGAAAAAGAAAAAAAACCTTACTTGGTAAGAAGCACTGTACGTTCATAGTGTGTAACATTTTGAGAAATGATTCCCTTCAAAGGAATGTGGTTTTAGAAAGAAAAAAAATAACTTGGTAGAAAGCACTGTGGCTGTTGATAATGTGTACAATTTTAAGAAACGATTCCCTTCCAAAGAACATAGGTTTTAGAGTAAGGGAATCAAATAGATTTCAACCTGAGAAACGTTTCATGCATGAAACTTTTCTCAGATTGTGTGTCACAATTACGGATTATTCTTCCTGCGTGGACATAACCCCTCCAGATTTTCGCCGATATATCTCAAAAACGCTACCACCTTTTGAAATGAAATTTTCACAGGTTAGTTCTATTGTATATGTCTACATTTAGGGTTAAAATAATTAAACGATTCCAAAAACCAAAGGTAATACTTTGTCATTAAGTCTAGAATCTGTGGGGTCTGCATGGGATCTGTTGATGAGATGCAAAGCATGGTGGAAAATGTCGGTAAATATTTCCATGTGGTATGCACATTTCTCGTTTTACATTTACCAACAGTCAGTCACGTGACATCACCCTCTCTGCACATACAGTTCATGCAGTTACGAAGGTAGATGAAACTCGGTGGACATGATCAAGGAATGATTGCTTTCAGCTAGAATTTCCAATTATCAGTTCCATCAGTCATGCTCTAGCAGACTTTGATTTTTCTTCGGAAACATACACGGTGCGTTAATAACAATAATCCCAACATTTGTCTACAATTTCTTCAATTGACAAAATATGATTTTGTTTCGATGTTAGCTTCCCATTTCGAAAATGCGTATGCATCCAACGACCAGGCTTGGGGTCAGGTTCCCTTATCTACCCAAGATGTTTTTCAGACGGAATTCTACCCCAGACATTGTTTGTGGCTGTTTTTTTTGGGCGCCCCCTACTGCGAGGCTGGACCTCAAGTTTCATATCTCTTACCCCTAGCTGGGGCTTTCGCCCACAGCTTTGACATTGAAACTTGCCTGCTATGGTTTCATATGCACCATATGGAGGCCCGGTGTCCAATTATATCGCCATGGGTACCAGAGACTGCTTGCCTGAACCACCACGGGAAGCCAAGTGTGCGTTTTGAAATCTCTCTTTTGGGGTTTTCTTGAACCTGTCTGAGGAATCCGCAAAAAAAAAAGGGGGAAAAAAAGAAAAAAAAGAAAAAAAAAAAGAAAAGAAAAAAAAAAGGAAAACAAAGAAAGAAGCTTAAAAATACTTTTTGTTTTGAACTGAAGTGCACCCATTGTATTTATTCAGCTCTGTGATTTCTGTTTAACATTGGTTTGTAAAAACATCATGGCTTATTTGAAGTGAACTATGAGGACTTTTTGTTATCATTTAAAAGTGCCACCAAGTGGTCTTAGAAGAAGAAGATTATGTTGAAAGGAAAAAAAGAAGAATGATGTATCGAGTTTAAAGCACAGTGGGTTCATTCTCTATGGTTAAACCATGGAGGAAGAAAAGTGGTTAAACCATAGAGGAGTGGTTGAACAGTTGGTGGATGGGGGGGGAGGGGGTTTCCATACATGTTGCATTTGCCCTTGGCATGGGTTGTGGTCTCTGTTGAGGTTTATTAGGGACAATTATTACAACTTGTGGTTGCATGTGATTAACACTTGAAGGTGTACACATGTGTCTCCGAGTAGGGACTACAATACATGTGGAAGCCGTCACACAATGCACATCATAGTGCGGTGACTTTTACTTACGTTGTAGGAATCACCTTGACATTTACAGCTAAATAGAGCGGCTTGATTGGAACGAGTTAATCAACGTTTTCAGCTGAACTGTTTTTTTCGTTTTATAACATTAACAAGGCGATAGCGGTTTCATATTTTTTCATATTCGAGCCCAATACCCGACAGAAGTAAGTTGATCTAGATAAAGGGTTGAACACTTCTCAGCTGTCATGTTAACTCTATGTGACCCCTTTTCTCCATGATGTAAGTGGCAGTATTCAACCAAATATGCTTGCTGACATTCTCAGCAGATCCGGAACTGGCCATCGCCTTCATGTCAAGACAGTTTTTCCCTCTGTGATCCTCAATTACTGAGCATACAAAAAGGGCCAAGTCCGGCAGGTGTGGGTATTTACACATACCCAGAGGCAGCTGGGTGCTCTTGTCTTAGATTTTGTTCTCTCCTCTCTCTTCTCGCATCTCTCTCGCCCTCTCGCTGTCTCTCGGTGATGCGGTGATCAGACTTGTGTTTCCTGGTGGAAAGGTTTATCGGTGTCCACACAGTGGTAGAAACTTTACACAGGTGACTCCTTTATAGTTGCAGCGGATTGGCCTTGGTGAGCATGACTTCCGTCATGTTCGTTTAACCCTCCTACAACTGCCCCTTTCTAAAACGGTCGGTACATAAACCAAGCGCAGGTTGAATTTCAAAACCCCTTACTATATAACATTGACCTCCCTTGGCAATAGCTGCTCCTTCTGAATCGGCAAATTGCCTCGAAAAACTCCACTGAGTTTCAGTTTGTTGTTCGTGAGATCTCAGAATACATTCCAGTGTTAGCCCTCATGAGTTTACTTAGAGTTGCATAAAACTGCCGGGTCTAAAATCTGCAGTAAATTTGAATCATATGAATCATCTGCAAATGACATGGGAGGGCTTGATAGCCAAGCATTGTTGTGAGGAGTTTTGAGTTGATGTGTTGGGTTTGTGGTTATTATAAGCTAGCAGATTGGCCCATTTTCCTGATCACCCGGGATTATTTGTTGCATCTCGTATCCATCACCTCCTCTGCCGCCATTATCACGTTCTTCAGGATGTTTGCCAACACCACCTGAAGGATTTCTGGATTTGGCGTTTCAAAAGTGTTTGCGGAGATTGCCTTACAGTGAAGGCGCCGATGTGCCAACATCTTGAGACAACTTCAGTCAAAAAGTGTTCTCGTTGCAGATGCTCCAACAAGGCGCCTCTCTCCCTCCATACCATATACAGCCACACGGCATTCTGCCAAACGCTTTGAAAAAGACTCAATCCACTTTAAAACGTGTTGTTACCTGCAAACCTGAGTCTACGGCGTGTACCTTGAGCCCAATCTGAGTGAAATACTCATCAAAAAAACTTGTCAAACCTTTTTTGAAATAAGAAATCCTTTTCATTTATTTTGCTGTTTACTTGGAACTGTTAATAACAAACTCGGTCTGAATTGGTACCTGCCCTTCTATCATGCACATTATTATGGCTACGGCTTTGGCTATGGTTGGATTGCTGACAGGGCCTAATTCTGCAGCCATTACCCATAGCCGAAGTCGCTTGATCCAGAACACGGCCAATACATGATAGTGCTCTATTAGTCCACACAGTTTGACGCAGATGTAGTTTGGCACTCTGGCGTCCCATCTAAACAATCTAATCACGTTGAACAAACACAAAAAGGGCTTGCAGAATTATTTTGAGTCATGACTCGTTCTTTTTGTACCCAATCCCCCCTCAGTACTTTTGGTCTTCACTCTCTGGCTGGTAGTAGAAGTCACCCTTGTGCTCTATTTACCGAAGGTCTCTATCAAAATAATATCAATCTCTTTCTCCTACTTGGGCCCAATTTTATGGAGCACAAAACAATTGTGCTTATAGAAAAAGGCTATCCACCCCCCAAAAAACACTTACAATTTTGCTTAGCTGAAAATTGTTACGGACTATTGTCTGCTTAGCAATTGTAATTGTGATTCAGGAATCTTAAAAAAATGTAAATCTATTCTGATCTAAAAACAAAATGGCAACTCTGTTTCAAGCGCAGCGTTTTTAAAATTTTTTCCCTTTAATACATGTACCTTGTTCTGATCAGTCTTTTCAGAGAAGGCAAAGCAGGGTTAGAAATGAAAAAAAACTTAGCTGATGAAAACTAGTGAGTGCAACTATTTGCCAGGAAGTAATTTTCACCGAGAAAACATTGCCAGAAGCAAGATCACCTGGGTCAAGAGAAGGGGAGAAAGATGAGGAATTTCAGTGCTTCTTTTTAATTAGTTGTGTAGAGCTTTGGAGCTAGCTAATCCAGTGCATGGTCAAAATCTTTTGCCACAAACTTCATGCTAGTTATTAAAAAACCAAAATAGACTTGAACATTCTCGCCCCCGCCCCCTGTGCGTCAAAGGTAGAAATGTGAAGTTGGCTAATCGGAAAAAAAGTTGAGGTCATTGTTGAGACAGCAGTGGTGTGTCTAAACAGAAGCAGAGGCTTGATCCGTTCAAAAGTTTCTGGGCTTTTTAAAAAACAAATCACGCAGTTGCAGCTGAAATTTAAAGGTGTTTTGATGAGCGCCATGTAATGCTGAAGTAATGAATCCTTATACACATTTGAACCCCCCCCCCCCAACTAAACCCCACTGTGCTTATTGCATTAGTACCATTTCTGTCATCAGCCTGTGTTTATTGCTCACTAGTTGGTTTTTTCTCGAAGTAAATTATGCGTCTAATGGACAGATATATTCATTTCACTGTGGTTTCTGTCAGGTTTTGTTGATTCAATTTAACTGCAGACTAATAATGTGATAGCGGTGAGTGTCTTGCATCTCTAAAGTGCGCAGAAGCACACTAGGGTTGTACAGATGGTTTATTAAGACACGTTGCTGCGACCAAGAAAAAACCCAAAACTTGAGATAAAAAGTAGAGAGGCAACACAATTATGTGAGTGAATGAACATGGGGGTGGGGTCACCACGATGGAGGATACACCTTGCGCTAATGAATTTTCACAGTTGAGAACGGCAGATGAGGTGAAGTGAAGGGGGGGGGGGGGTAGTAGGGATAACCTCAAAAGGAATTTAGGTCAATTGATCATTTGTATGCATTAGAGTTCTGTGGCGTTGAACCCAGTTTTATAAAGTTGCTTAGCATGATTTTCTTGCTTAGCAGATTAAACCAAAAAGGGGTTACTTATATAATCCATTGACAATCTGTCTAGCAATGAAAACTTTGGAGTGTACTATCTATACAATGTTATTTCATGTACCAAGGGGGGGGGGGAGGGGGTGGGGCAACGGGTGTTTTGTTTCTCGTGTAGACTTTATCCGTGTTTATTACATTTGTCATTTGGATTGATTGAAAAACCAGCGGATTATATCTCTACCATTTTCCGATTATTCAGTGGGAATTTACCTCCGTTTTCATGTCATGTTGTTACAATATAACCCTACTTCATCAGTTGGGATTGTTATTTTCTTCAATTTATCGCCGGGATCTCTCGTCGAATACTCTGTCACGGCAAATTTGTGGTTAGCTTCGGGAAGGGTTGCCTCTGGATTGGGTGCATTGTGCAGTTACTGACTGGCCGCTAACCAATTGTGATAGATAATAAACACACCTCAGCACTCTATCGTAACGTATTTAAAATCTTCGACACCGAGTGGCTCCGTTTTCGCTTCTTGGCTTCCTCCTGCCATTGTTCCTTTCTCACAGAGACTTCATCACCATCCTTCCTTATCTGTTCAATACGTCCTAATGGCAATAGATTCAGACCAACAGTCTCTGTGTTTTTATCCCTTCAGGAGACCCCCAGTCCAAAGTCACCTTGAGTTGAGTGTCAATTAGAAATAAGAAATTACGGCAGTTCAAAGATCGATGAGAAACTCATCAGTTTATGAGGGTTTTTTTCCCACTTCCTTGTAGCTTATTTCTGAATACACATGAAGAGAATGGAGGATGGCTTGATGTCTCTCAAGATATAGCGCTGTGTTTCTGTGATAACATCAACAATTTCTTTTAAAGAAAATGTGGCCACAAAGTTACAGATGAACTAACAGGAAAACCGGTGGGGATGGTTTCAGCTGTGACTGATTTCTCTTGTAATCATAATAATATATGGATTTATAAAGCGCACATTCTAAAATACATTACTCATGGCGCTACAGCAATAGATGAAAACAGTATCACAAAATGATGCACAAAATCATTTGCTAACTCAATATTAGCATTCAGTGTGCACACACAAAAAAAGGGTCCGTCCACAATTTTTTCGCTATGCAGAATTTCTGGATGAAATCGCTCTCTTGTCAGATTGATTGCTAAATTCTATTTCAGTGGATATGCTTCTTCTGAATATTAACCATAAAGAGACCACCAGGGATTGTGCAAATATTATAAGGGTATGGGGTTCCCTTTGTACTCTGAGGATCAGGGCCCAATTTCATAAAGCTGTTTAGCAGAAAAATTCTGCTCAGCAAATTTCTTTGCTAAGCAAGAAATGAGTGGGGTACCAGTCACATCAATGGTAACTGTATGGTATTTTGGATGGTAACCTATTTTTCCTTATCAAGAGTTTTCTTTGCTTAGAAAGTTTTTGTGCTTACCTGCTTAAGCTGTTAAGCAATTCTGCTTAGCAAATTTCTTTGCTAAGCAAGAAATTAGTGGGGTACCAGTCCCATTAATAGTAATTGTATGGTATTCTGGCTGGTGACCTATTTTTTCTAAGCAAGAGATTTTTGTGCTGAGTAAGTTTTTGTGCTTACTACAGGCTTTATGAAAATGGGTTCTGACGTGATTGAAAGCTTAGTGGCTGCTTGCTTTGTGGCTTTCACACCAGACGTCTGATTCTAGCTACCCACCTCTTGCGTAGTCAATTGACAAGGTCATTGGGGTGACCCCTGACCCCTGGGAAATACAATTGACTTTTGGGATGACCCTTCCCACAATACCCTCCTCTGTCAATGGGGGTCATGTGATCGTGTTGATGACAGCTGTGTGTCACCTGCCCACACACACAATCAGTCTGAAGAGTTCGTCCTGGTAGGATTTAAAGAGATGTGGTTTTACGGCAACAAGGCAACCACCCTAAACAGAAACAAATGTTGAGTACTGAGTATACATTGGTGTAAGGGTAAAAACAAATTATAGAAACAAATGTGTTTGGGAAAATGTTTATATCTGGCGTTGTCAATTTTTTTAATTGTTTTTAATTTTTTATGGTGAACCATACATAATGTTCCATGCTGACCTAATCTTGTTTTTGCCCGAGGGTAATGAACTCACAAAAAAACCACCAAAAAACAGGGCCTGACTTTCGGAAAGAAATTACTTTATTTGTCTCAACGGTAGTCACAACACTTTATACTGAATTTTATATCAGCGGAAATTACTTCCTAGACTCTTTAAAAAAAAGAAAGAGGTTCTTTTCCGGTGTCTTTCTTGTTTATGAGTTGAAATCGGGCCAGAGTTCCACATTTAACTAAGTCTGTGTAGCAGGAGGATAACAAGGAAGTCCATACAGGAAAAGCAGAACGTACGACCCATGCTGGTTGGTCAGCCAGTACGCCACTACAACAACTAGGCCTTTACAAGTAGGCCAGATATGTTATCTGTTGTGGTTGGGTTACAATGTACAATGTTGCACAATCGGAAACCATCAATTGTAAGTTTCCTGGAAACATTAAGACTCCTCGTGCCCAGGGTCCTCCTCCCCATGCACCAGGGGGCTGATCCGTGCGAAGTGTGGGCCGATACGCATGAATTACGGCTTATACGCTTATGTATTATTTATTTTGTTCCCATTTAATATCAAATTCACAAAAATCAATATCAAATTCACAAAAATCATAAAATAAAACCATTTAAAATACTCCAGATACCAAACATAAACATCAGGTAAAAGAAATTCGGAGGACCTCGTTTCAAATTCAACGTGCCTCGGCCAAAGTTGCCAAATTTTAGCTCCAGACTTGCCCAACCATTTGTGAGAAAACCCGGGAGAACCCTGCGCTCCTTCCATAATACGAAAGCCGATTCATAATTTAAAAGAGGAACTGGTCAAGACTCACATTTCAATTATCCAGAGGTGAAGTGGTTGCCGGCGTTTCTGATTTGGTTTATCAGAGATGTAAAACAAATAGGAAAGGTCAGTTGCAGTGACAGACTTGTGTGCTGCACATTTTTCAGGTACTCTGAACAAACACTGCGGCATTTTGAGCTGGCATGCACAGATGCAATGTGGGGGTGTGTTGAGTGGTGTGTTGTTGGGTGGGGTGGGGGGGGTGAGAAGGAGAGGGGTAAGGATGTGGATTCATTTAAATATTGTCAAGTAGTCTCAAACCAGAGGTAAACTTTGAAGAAAAAATATAAAAAATTGAGTGTCATTTTTAAAGCATGTTGATATATTTTCAAACAAATAGCTTGAATCAAGAATGGAGTGATAACCCAGGCTGTAGTGCTACTATACCCTTAGCAGTCCAAATTCCTTCTATATCAAATTAACCTTTCCCATGAAATATGCCAAGTGCGTGTGTGTATAGACACTATTGGTTTAGCAAATGCCATAGAGTTGTACACCAGGCAGACGCACCAACGCGTATGCATCACGCCGCCATCGGCCCCCGTACAAAAAGGCGCAATGTCTCCTCATTTTGCCAACCGGTAGTGTTAGTGCGCACGTGCAATGTGCAACTTGCATATTTCATGGAAAGGGTCTACAGCCAAAGTGAAGGATTCACAAGGACTTTTTCTGGTAGGTCCGATTATTAAGTGCTTATTACAGGGTCAGGCATTCCAATCTTATCTCGAAGTCCAAATAACTTGCTGTGGAGTGACCGAGGACAAGAGGACATGGAAGGGTTTGGGCCTCACTTGCACACTAGCCAAACTGCCTAGTCTGTACTAATGTCAATGACCAAGGAGGGGTTGTGGTTGTGATAATTCCACCAGGCTGTTCACCCTGTGCTTGGTCCATTAACAGACTCCCTCTACCACCGAATTACTACTACAATGAGCTGTGAAACTAAAGAAATACTTAAGAAGTTTATTCCTGAACAGAATTCGTCGTAGGACCAGTCATAAGTAATGTACCTCTTACAAAGTCTTGCTAGTAAATTAGAATGTATTAGAAAATATTTGTACTGAAGACTTCGGTGAAATTGGGCCTGTAGGTGATCACCTTTACATTTATTAATGTATCATCTAGCCTATACAGAGTGATAGGTATATTTAGTCCATGTACAGCATTCATACATTGTACAAGGCCAGTCAAGCTTAGCCAAAATTGTTCAACCAACCAGCCTGCAATTCCTTCAGTGCCATCACCAGAGGTTGATAATACTTGGTATAACTGTCAAGCTGTTTGGTGAACTCGGCTCTAAGGTCAGGCACAGATACCTGATCAGTGAAACAGCCTTGTGCCAAGGTCATCATGTGAGATTATTCAGGCACAATGATATTTGACCTATGCTGTGGTTAGACTTCCCTCAATGCTAATAATTAGTGACAGTTTGGAAGAAAGGAGGAGGGAGACCTTCGGCTGTAGACCACAGAAATATACCAAAGTAATACTTAGTATAATGATAACCTCCTTTTCGCCATGCTTGTAAAATTCTGTTTTCTTTAGTTCTTCTGTTTTTAGCCATTCAATATGGGTTAACTATTTTCATGCGATTGTATTTGTTAACATTGTCACACAATTTGATGGTAATTTCCAGAGGAAGACCAAAGATAGGATTCATGTTTTTCAGAGTGCGTCAGGATTTATTATTTTTACTTTGAATGTTCTACGCAGGGTTTTCCCTTGACTTTTTCAGTGACTTGCCAGCAGGACCAAATAACCTGTCATTTTACTGGTCCACTAGCTTTTGCACTTGGACATACTTTATATTAAAATGGGATGCTTTTCAACACTGGGCTAGCCAGCCGGACCACTTGGAGTAAATTCTGACTGATCCTCATGTGTTTGAATTGGCATTTGGCCAGCGGACCACAGTTAAAGGAGAACTCTGCTTAGAGGTTGAGTGACAGAGAGAGAGGGGGAGTTCCTTTAATGGTTAGTTGGTAACCTTCTTCTTTTCACCTGCTACTCAATGGTACTGTTTAACCAACCTGGATAATGTACCAGTGTAATCACAATTCATCAGTGCCATGGACTCTCTCTCTGATCAAATTAACAAACATTTGCTTAAGACGGAAAACCCTGTGAAAAGTCCCGACTCTATATTTGACCTGCCCAGGACGCTGCGGCCACTGCGTCAAACTCGATCCCTCCTTTTTCCATTTATCATTTTCTTTCTCCCTGTGCGGTCGGTGAAGTATTTCTCAGTCAAAGCGTTAATTGATCATTCTTCATCTGAAAGTGCTAAATTGAATTTCAGTTGTTGATTCGCGTGATCTAGTTGGTATGTGTGAAAGACACAGCCTAGTTTCCTTTTTGGACGGACATTCTACTCATCTCTGACTGTTATAAATCCCTGTGATTATTTC
Organism: Plazaster borealis; assembly: GCA_021014325.1. Lineage (NCBI taxonomy): Eukaryota > Metazoa > Echinodermata > Asteroidea > Forcipulatida > Labidiasteridae > Plazaster > Plazaster borealis. The sequence goes on from CM037473.1 coordinate 10,585,555, forward strand.
CTAAGGAAATAATTGATTGAAATACATTACAGGAAATAGAGAAGGGACATAACATTCTGCTAAGACATTTGGCCGGACATGCCCTCACTAGTTTCATCACCGTGTTTTCTCAGAAATTTGATCACAGAATGAAACATGCAGTCCACCTTTAGGGTGATAATCTTTTATGTTATGAAATAGCGTGTTGCTTTTTATTAAAGGGGGTCATACGTTATTGGTAATTTGGAAACTTGTGTGTCATGTTGCTGTCAAGAGCCTTGCTTGAATTAGAGATAGATGATAGTCTTGAACAGAGTGGAATATAGTCCTGCTTGAAATTGTTCCGAGAGAGGAGAGAAAAAAAAAAAAACAAGAAAAAAAAGCTATATGTTTCAGCATTGAGTTTGCACAGTCCAACCGTAGTCAATTTGTGCTGTTATTGACTTACTTTTTGTCGTATAAACTTCCTTTCAAATGACTTCTGATGATGTACTTGCGCAGGCTAAATAAGGTTCAGCCAAAACTAAACTCAGTACTTATCATTATCATTAAAAAACTGTGAGTTCTTCAGTTATGCACTGTTGAAATAACTATCAGGCGTTTGATTTCTCAGGATTTTTCCTGATTCAAGGATTTTCTCAAAATCTCCATAAGCCTTCATATTTTCTTGAAAGAAGTGAAGCAGTCTCAAAAAGGCGAAGAAATAGTCCACATTGTGTCAAAACCTGATGATTTTTCGTGATTCCAGGTTTTGCTCAAAATCCCCTTGAATTTATTTTTTCTGAAGCAGTTTCGAAAGGGCGAACAAATATAGTCCACATTGTGACCAAACGTGTAGTTTTGTTGATGCACAGAGTTGATAAACCTCCTGAGTTGTAACATCTGGTAGTTTCCGGATCTAGAAAAAGGGGGGAAACCCAGACCTTTCCGCATATTTTTTTCCAGGAATGTTCACCTTTTGCCAATGTAATACCTGCACTATTAATTTTGATAAAAAGATAAAGAACACTGAATGATATGTAACCATAAAATATACGACAATCAATTCTTTCCCGTACATTAAAATTGCTCGCTGTAATTATTTAACCCTGAGTTTAACTCATCCGTTGACCTGGATGGATTGGTGACAACTTGCTGGTATGAATGAACAAGGAAGTTTAGTTGAGAGGACAAACTTCCAAGTAACTAGTGATAACCACTCTGTTACTGTTGGATATGAAAACAAGCAAATGCCCTGTAAATTATTACATTGTATGGGGATTTCGCCATTTAAAGGGAGGGTATACCTTTGGTAATTACTCCAAAAATTGATGACCATTAAAACTTACTCAGTAAGAAGCACAGTTGCTGTTGATAATGTATAACATTTTGAGAAACGATTCCCTTCTAAGGAATGTGGTTTTAGAGAAAGGGATTCAAAAACATTTCAATTTGAGAAAGGTTTCATGCATGAAATGTTTCTCAGACTGTGTATTCCAATTACGGATTATTCTTCCTGCGTGGACATAACTGTTCCAGATCTTCTCCGATATCTCAAAAACGCTACCACCTTTTGAAATGAAATTTTCACAGGTTAGTTTTATTGTATATATATATACATTCATAAAGGATTAAAACAATTGAACGGTTCCAAAAACAAAAGTGTACTTTGCCTTTAAAACAATTTAATGACAGTAAACAGTATGGCCATAACGCACGTATAGACAACAGAATCTGTTTGTCTTCAGTCGTCACTTGAAAGATACAATAGTCTTTAATAAAATAGTCCGGTTACCGGAGAGCAATCTTTGGACCCAGCAATCCTAGTTGTGTCTACCCTACTGACCTCATCCTTTTGTTGACTCCTCTGATAAACTTGTCAATACTCACACGCTCCGGGGAATCACAGAGAAGGTAATAACGTGGGCATAGGAGGGTGAGTGGCAGACGCTAATAGATTGAGATTTAAATGGTTGAGAAAACACTGGCGTCTGAACCCCTCCATTTATAACGGCTTATTTGGTTCTTCCACAAAAGGTCTAGTAATACTGCTACATTTTTGCGGAACCATAGTTGCTGGAGAGAGGAATGTGTTTATTGTCAAAGTCCGAATGTGTATAATGTGATTATTTTCAAACAAAATCATTAGATCATCAAACAAAAAAAAGAAGAAGAAGAAGACAAAAATGCGAATGATAAGTGTTATTGACGTCCATACCAAATTGGTACTGGAAATACTAAAACCAAGAAATGTATTTGTTAGTATTTTCTGTTTCGAAATTAAATAAGTCTTTTTTTGATTAGTGTAGGGTTTGAGTGAAGCATAATAAGTCATCATCCATGTATGAAATGAGCACTAAACCAATTTTGGTTTGACGATAAATATTTATAGGATAGAATGTGAAACCATTTTTCTACCATCCGCGATTTAATTACAGTCGACTGATAATGCAATTGACGTAAACTGTTTATATTCCAACCGAGCTTGTTTCTATTAGGAACTGTTATCTCTAATGACAATTAGGCATTGATTTTTTTTTACATTTAAAATCCCCCCCGTCTTTATAGATGTAAACCACACAAACAATAGCGTTGCTGTGTAGTTACGGCCACCATCTTGTCGTTCTCGTACACGGCAAGACTCTGACCTAGTGAATCTGACTTCATGACCTACATGGTTGCATGTACTTTTCTACAACCCCCCCCGAGGCTATGTGCTTTTATCAGCCAAGCATCTCAACCATCTTAAATCATGCCCAACATAATTCCCAACCCAGAAAAAAAACCAAAAAAACACTGACTCATGTCGCGGTGCTACGACTGAGCCGTTTTTAGACTGATCCGCGCTCAAATGCCACGGATGACGGGAAATCCCTGTGCTGATCCAGTACTTGTACAATCAAACTTCCTGCGTTGGTTACAAGACTACAAGCCCCATTCAGCCATAGTTGCCTCTTGATCTGGCTTCTTTTAATTAATCTCAAGGTAATGTTTTTCTCGGCTGTGTTTCCTTGTTTTTCCCTTAAACACCCCCAGACTGGCTGTCTGCTGCCTAACACCCTTTCTCGATAAGACAAATGTGTTTCTGATCCCCCTCGATTGCCTTGATCATGCCTTGATAAAGCGTCTCAAGCCCAGCTACCATGACATTCACTACATGGTCATCAAATGGCCTCTTCTTAGTTTGGCCAAGACGCCTACATCTCACAGGCATGATAGTCTTTCTACTTAAGTCTGATTTCCAATTTGTTTTGCTCTCAGAAAAATCTGCAAAATTTGTAGTAAATAGGCTGAAAAGTCTATTAAAGCCTACACCATGTGTACATGTAGGTCAGCCCTTGTACTCGGTAACATTTCCCCCCCTTTTTTCTCCAAGGGCCAAATATCATGCCTGATCTAATAGCGAACACTGTACAGTTTCATATGTATGAACCTGGGTAGTGTGACTGCATATCTACTGATGTATTTTGGATCCAAGAGGTTAGGGGGGGAGGGGGGTTAAACCATGGGCCTCCCACCAAGTCTGAGTGTTTGGAATCACAGAGGAAGAGGGTCTAATTTTAACACAATTCAGAGAAACATTGAAGGGTTTGCTGAAACCCCCTGTGGCTGGGAAGTGAAGGATTCAACTGTAATGACGTTATTCCAAATGTGTGTTTGTGTATACCAGCATTATATTAAAGGAAAGCCACTTGACATTGTAAACTGAAAAAAAAAATCGCTCTGCATGTTAACTCTTTCAGTGCCAAGGTCGTACATGAATGATTTTTTTTATATACTCAAAAAGTGTCATCAAATCGTACTTGTACGACCTATAATATACATGTTATCACGAGAGGGCATTATCACTCAAGAAATACTATTGACTTTGGGATGTACCAAGGCAACACAAATCAGCAAGATACATTTTGTTTGGTGAGAAAGACTTTTTAAAATTTTGTATACAGACATTCGAAAAAGCTAGGCATTTTAGGTACAAAGGGCAAAACAAAAGCGGGTACTGAAAGAGTAAACAAAGGCATTTGGTGAAACTGCTTAGTTTGGTGTGTGAGAATTGGTAGAATATGGACAACATGTAGTTTTTGTGTGTGGCTGTAGTCAAATGAGTGGTTTAGGAATCAATAAAGATCTATTGAGCTAGATCTGCAAGTCAAACTGTGGATGAGACATCTGTCTACTGTTTGCACTGAGGATCCAAAGTGATGCAACATCTGGGAGGTTTCCATGGTCTGTTGTTTTCCTATACTCAGAGAGATGGTCTTTAGTTCTGTCATCATCATCTCCAACATCAAGATGGGATTAATGAAAGGGATTACAGGTCAAGATTTCACCTTGAGTGGCCTGTTCCAATGAGCAAGTCTTGGTTGTGTTTAAAGACACTGGACACCTTTGGTAATTGTCAAAGACCAGTCTTCTCACATGGTGTATCTCAACATATGCATAAAATAACAAGCCTGTGAAAATTTGAACTCAATTGGTCGTCGAAGTTGCGAGATAATAATGGAAGAAAACACCCTTGTCACACGAAGTTGTGTGCTTTCAGATGCTTGATTTCGAGACCTCATGCGTGAGGACTCGAAATGAATTCAAATATTTTACTGAGAAATTACTTTTTTCTCAAAAACGACGTTACTTCAGAGGGAGCCGTTTCTCACAATGTTTTATACTATCAACAGCTATCCATTGATCGTTACCAAGTAAGTTTTTATGCTAACAATTTTTTTGAGTTATTACCAATACTGTCCACTGCCTTTAAACCACACACAAAAAACAGGCCGGTAAAACTACATCAAACTTTGCTTATTATTAGTACATATTATACCAGCCAAAATAACATTCGTAGAAGTAGACTGATATTGACTGGTACCCTGCTTCACAAGTTAATTTATCGGGCATTCATTTTTGTGCTGGCTCCTTAACAAAGAAGTCACCGCTATGCCTTTATAAAAAGAAAGACAAATTCATTCCATGATTTTTGTTTGTGCAGTCAGCATCGTGATAGAGTATCTCAAATACCTGAGCCAGATCATATAAAATAAAATAAATATCTTTTGTCATTATTGGTCTGGTGGATGTAAAAATGTGTACAAATTGTACAAAACCAAGCGTACAAATTCCATCGTTAGGTGAAAATAATCGTAGCAAGTTAGGCAATAGTGATCTGTTGAATGCACATTTCTGCATGTGCTCAATGTATCCCAGCCGGTATGGTCCTCACCACTCAAATTGAGTTTGTCATAGGTATGGTTTTTGTTTTTTCTCTGTTACATTTTGTGTCTGCTTGTCAGTGGCTAATGGATGTACTGCCATTATTCTCAGCTATCCATTAGGATGAAATGATTGTTACAAAGTGACGTTGACCACCCCTCTCTTTTTAGATGAATTACATCCAATTTGACTTCCATTGGGATGTAAGTCTTGAACCTGGACCTCTATACACCTGAATGAAGAGACTTGGGGGGGGGGGGGGCACAGGCCAAGGTTTGTAGTCAGGATTTGTTAAAAGGGTTTCAAAATTTGCTGGAAATTTAAAAACTGGGTGTCAAAAAATTTCACTTAAAGTACAGGATTTGGTAAAAGGGTGTCCAAATTTGCTGGAAATTTAAAAACAGGGTGTCAAAATTGTTCACTTACAATACATGTACATGTAAATGACAGATAAAACAGGGTGTCTAAATTTAAAACAGGGTGTCCAAAAGACACCCAGACACCCCTCTGGCTAACACTATGGCACAGGCTGTCATGAACCAGCGGCTTTCAGGCAGTCATGTTTGTGTGTTTGTATTGTTACTGCATTGGGTTGGTACCGAATCTAAAAACATGTTTGGAAAACTATTATTTACAGCTTAGAGCTTTGAAAAATATGTTTTCTGTTAATATAGTCATGCATTTTTACAATAAACATCTTAGCTGTAAGTCTCGCCCGGTTTGAAGATGATGCACACAGAAAATATTCTTCTGCAGCAGATGTTGATATTGGAAGTTGGATTAATAAAATGATGTCTCGTGAGATTTTATGGAGACATAAATGCCACATCGGTCTGGAGACCATTGGGGTTATTATAAATGAAACAGCCTGAAAGTTACAACAGGTTTAGTTGTCAATTTGGATTGTTTTTTCGTTTAAAGTAGAGGTATCCTGTTAGGGCATTCACCAGTTGTTTGAAGTGGGTCACCTCTCACCAGGGCCCGATTTCATGGCTCTGCTTACCGCGGAATTCTGCGCTTACGGAATTCTGTGCTCACACAATTCTATGATACGTAAGCGCATACGAATTCCGCGGTAAGCAGAGCCATGAAATTGGGCCCTGATTGATGAGGGTGAATCGGAGCCATGAAAAAGACAGGGTAAGGCAGGCCAGGCCGGAATTTTCTTGTTTGAGAGGGCAAGGCCATTTTCATTTTGCAAAGGGCACTTCTACTGGAGAATCTGAAAGTCTATGGGAAAGGTTTGGATGGGGACCAAGGCCAAGACTAGGGCATGGCCTCTGTGGCTGGCCTCTGTGTAATTCAAGGCCTTGTGGGAGTCTTGAAAGTTGTGCTCAAAGCCCAGAAATCACTTCCCTCTGATAACCCAAGGTACACTCTGTATAAACTCAGCTATCGTATTCAGAACTCTTCCAACAAGCTGCCTCTGCAAAAAAGCCTGTCCATTGTAATTGGAAACAACGGGTTGGATGTCACAGCCTCCCCCAAAAAACCTTACAAAAATGTGAATGGTAATCAGAGGCAGCGAGGATTGCATCTTGATACCCCCTTTGCCTGGTTCCCTTCCTCTAGTAGTAGGAAGAGGTCATAGCCCCCAGCCTCATCTCTCACATCAAAGATTTTAATTTCAAATAAGGATCTAATGTTGAATGCCGCCTCCTCCTTGTCTATCCAGTCAAAACCTCCAGCAATACCTTACTACAGAGTAAACAAGGCCGTGACACCTTTTTTTTTCTCCCCCCTTCTTTTTTTTATTTCGGAGCGTGCACCGCTTGATGTGTAATCGTAATGAGAAGCTGTGTTTGAGTAAACTGCAGTATCAATGACAGGACGCTTTCCTTTCGTGGCGCCTGCAACTCTGCTGACCTGGACAAGTCTATCACATTCACTGCTTTACACTTTAAAGAAAGAAAAAACCCTCTTATCACAACATTAGGAGGTGGCTGTCTATGCATTAGAGTTTAGAATACTTTACATAGTACATGTATTGTGCACAGAAAGATCAATTTGGCAGCTGTAAAATGCTGCAAAAAGTATCGTGATTTTTTATTTATTTTTTACTGTGTCAGTTGAACTAATCTAGAAATCTTACTGAGTATGAGATTCACTTTGTGAAAGTCTTGCGTTGAAATATTTGACTATACACTGACTCCAATAGATTTTTTCAATCAAGTTGAATTTGCGTTGTAATACACTTGTACAGGTTGTGAACCTTAACAGAAAGCTATTCTTGTCAAGTCATGGAAGGAACACATAAGAATTGAACAATCAACATTGCCTTCCTCTAAAAAAAAAAACCCATCTTAAATTTCAAGAAGCACTGAATGCTGAAAGTGGTTTAACCTCGCTATTATTGGACGTGACTGTGCTGTATTCTAAATGAAGGTTTTGATGGGAGGGTACAGTACATGAATTCCTGAAGAAACACGCCTGCAAAATCCCCCCTCCCCTCCTCCTTCTATCCCAAGTAATAAGAAACCTTGTTCATCATTTATTGGCTTGTCCGGCCCTGTACTTTTCAAACAAACTGACTAGATCCGGACAGCGTGCCAATAAAAATGGAATGGGGCTTTTACACACAAATCTATTAATCCCTTCAAGTCGGGTCGGTTGGAAGGCTTCTCTAGCATCTACATGTTCTTGGTGAGGTGTGCATGTTTCATCAAGTATTGGGTAGTCCTTATTTCATCATTCAGGCTCACAGTTATAAAATATTGACTGTGTATGCTTCCCCCCCCCACTAGTTCAACAACAAATACAGTAAAATTCTAGTAGAAATAATTTATGCCCCCCCCCCTTTTTTTTCCTCGGGAAAAAGTCCTCGCATTCAGTTTGTAGATGCATTTAAAGAATTTCTATTGAGGAATAACACCGTAAGGCTCTTCTCTAAACTGAAACGAACTTGACACATCCGCTGGGAATCGAAAAGTAATTTTTAACAGTATTGAGTCAAAGGATGTGTGCCATACTATCTTGTTTATATTGCCATATAACATTTTGAATTAATAAATATTGAATTAGGTGAAAAACTACCCGTTACTATCCCCTTTGTGTATATATATATATTTTTGTATCTATAAAATTATTTCATTTAAAATAATGCTCACCGGGAACAACCACAAAAATAGGCTGTGCTCATGATGTGGACGTCACTGGTGGAACAAGAAACATAACCAAAACATTTAAATTTCATTGCTACCCTACAGGCACGTATTTTTGTGGTAGTAAAAGAATTTCCTAACATTTTTTGTTCCACCAGATAATACATTATTTGTTTGTTGACATTCCCAGAGAGCATAATTTTAAGTTAAATAAATCGGGGGTAAAAACAAATCTGAAGAGGGGGTCACAACATTTGCAGCTGATTCATTATTTATTGATTACTTGTACATGGCATGTGGACAAGGTAGTACGGCACGCATCCTTTAAGCTGAGAGGTGAATTTGATGTGTACGTGAGATTGGCATTTGTGTGGGGGAGTTTGGGTTACGCATGGAGGTATTTTGAAGAAGCTGGTGTTGTCGCTTTAAAGTGTAAAAGAGGCCAATCCAAAGAGACCATTACAGATATTACGGGCATCGAGTCCTGACGGCCTTCTGTCAAGTGATTCTCTACAAACACCCAATGCTGGCCAGCGCAGGAGTAAGGTTACAGTTTACCCTGCCAGATTATTATTGGCCAGCGTGCAATTTGTTTTAAAAGGAGTGAGGAGAAGGGGGGGGGGGGGAGAAGGAAAAACACAAGTGGAAAAAAAGAAAGGGGGAATGAACGCCACTGCTGTTGCAGTACAATGCTTGGAGATTGAGTGTGTTTATATTGGCCTGAAATTGCAAAAGATTCTTGTCACAGCTTTCTGGACTCCCACGTTTTGGGAGGCTTCAGTCACAAGGGGGCGCTTTAAGAATACTGCGTATCGTTGACTCGCATCGGTGACAAATTACAGGTTAATATGCTCACAGTGTGGAATATATCGCATTACTATGGAAACAAATTAACAAGATTGAAGCTTGTCAGCTGTTAAAACTCAAAATGGGAACGCTCCAAGTAGCCGTTCAGTTTTCTATCATTTTCCATCAACAGTATTCGTTTTCCCTTTGGAGAAATAAAGCAAAGCTTTATCCAAATTGGTTATTATACAAAAGTCTGTGGTTATAGAGTTGTTTTGAACGGACTTGGCGAGATACATATTGGTTGATTGTTTATCCAATTACAGAACAATGTTACGCATTCTTATTGAATGCACCAGTTCTAGAAATTTCACATTTTAGTATAAATTTCAATTTATACAATGTACCATTTATTGAAATCAATGAACAGTGAAATAATGAACTAATTATTTGAATTATTCAGATATTTCAGCCATCTTTCAAAAAGAAAAATAACCGCGTGCTGATCAACAGTTTGTCTGTTAATAAAGACAAAGAAGCAACTACCTAAACAAACAAACAAACAAACAAACAAACAAACAAACAAACAAACAAACAAACAAACAAACAAACAAACAAGTATGTATTCTCTTTTAAGAAGTGTCAGAAAATGAATCAAACACAACATTTTGATCTGAAAAGTCATTTGAACATTTCCCACAATCCTAAGAAATACATTCTGCAATCCATATATACCCATATAAATCATATAATTGGCAACAAATAAAGCAATTAGATTAATGATTAAGGATTGCAGAGTATATAACCCTGCTTAGCTCCAAAGTTCAACCAAGAAATTCATACAAATTATCTGCAACCATGATGGTGGGACTTTGGAAGGGCAACGACATGTCTGAATTTACGGAGAGATTTATATTTGTTGAATTGTTTGTCATCTGTCATCACTTTAGAGTTAAATAATTTAATATCTTGTGCTGTAGATTTTAAGATGAAGCCTGTACACCCTGACTGATTGATTAATGTATTTTCCTTTACTAGGAGTGATATATGTCACTCCAAACACATTACGCCGATAAATACCAGCGAGACACAATTTATTTATGCCGCCCAACGAAGTAGTTCTGTGAATTTGCGGGAAGTCGATCATTAACTTAAGTGTGTGAGAAGTTGCGAAAAGAGAGAACCAGAGAAACTGCCAAAACAAAAAAATACTCTGGGATAAATTCAGTCTTTTTAAATTTAGCCGAATACATTTTTGTTGTTGCTCATTTTGCTTATTAAGAAGGATATTTCTAGAAGGAAAACGGGTTTGATAACATTAATTTCATGACTGATTAAATGTAAAAAATGTTGATGTGGTACCAAGAAGGGTCAAGGTATTTCCCACAAGGGCTGGTCATATTTCTGTTGTCATGTTTTATTCTCCTATCCAAACACTAGTAAACGGCGTCATATCCCAATCTTATAATTAAATCAGCGAGCGCAGAAATCTCATCGGCTACGAAAATATGCATAAATTAGGTCCGAAAACAGGATTAGATATCACGAAGACCGCCAAAAGAAAATATCCAGACTTACCCAATGTTGTTTTTATCTCGGGTTGAATATTGCTGTGGGTGGAAAGTTTGGGAGTGTCTTTACTTCGTAACCGTCTCGAGAAATCCGTCTGTTACCCTGGTATGGGTGCTTAATGTGTTTACTCACTAAATGTCTGCGAGGGTGGTATTGCGATAAACCGCACCACCTTAAGCGTACCTTCTGTGCATTGACAGAGGACTTTTTTTTAAGGAAAACGAAAAAGGATTTGAGAGCCCACAATGGTTTCCCTGTATGTATCTCAAATTCAACGGTGCGTGTGGATAAACGGTAGCGGAAAATTAGTGTCGGGGGAATGTCTGTTTTTCCTGTGTCAGAACCCTGGATTGAGTTGTGCAATGTTTGTTTTGCAGCGCAAAATGTCAAGTGCATGTAACTAAAGTGATCGGTTATGTCCGAAATTGTTTGGCAGATCTCACGTTCTGGTCTTTGTGGCCGGCTTGCGCATCTGCACTGTCAACATGCCCACAGTGAAATAAGCGGCTTCTTTCCCCGTGACATGCTGTGCTGCATATTGCGGTAATGATATCGGGTCTTTGTATACCATTTTAAAACATTCAATGAATTCACAGACAATATCGATCATGGTAGAAGCCAGACTATGAAAAGACTATTAAAAAAAAGCGGAAAAAATAGAGAGATGAATTGTGCATTATTAAAATCACAAATGTCACCAACGTGCATCTTGTGCTGTTTGCAGAAAAAAAATATCCTTGAAAAAGGTTAATTGTATCTCCAATGGTTTTTCTACATGATCAGATGGGCACTCGCCCCAATTAGTTTCTAGAACAAATCTTTGATTCATTCTATGCTTATTTTCCAACCTTTTAACAACTTAACTTAATCACAGTTCATGATTTATTCACCATCTCATTAACAATTCACCAGCCCTTGAATATTTTAACACAAATAACTTTGATATCATTATTGTTACATACTTCACTTGGACTGCTTTGGTGCCCACGGTCGGTACTCAATATAGGAGTATCCACCGCTGTAGTTATATTTTCAAAGCAGCTTAGATGTTACTTGCGGCCATGGTCCACTGAGTTTAGAGATATGTGGCGATGAATGAGCTGGTGGGTTTCCCCCATTGCTTGGGATAATGACAAGCGTTTGACTTGTCTGTCAGACTCTAATGGCGTTCTGGTTCATTGCTCATACATCTGTCATTTGACTGATACCTACCTAATGGATGGCTGTACATGTCGAGCTGGCATGCCAGTCTATTTTTAAGACTGACACTGGCATTTAATGGGTCAATGTGAATGTCTGTAGCTATTTTTGATTTGGTAATAATGCTTTAATGGTATCTACTTCCATTTGAAAATCCTGAGATTGAGGCCGTATCCGAAGTGGCGACTTCAGCTACGGCTAAGGCTGTTGCTAAGGGTGTTGCTAAGGACGTCCTATTCTTCAACGCATGATGACGCGGAAATCTAGCCGTAGCTGTAGCTGTAGCTGCCAATTAGGACACGGCCTGATACTGTTCAATACTGAAGACTCGAGCCTCTTAGGGTACCAGGAATGATGCCAGTGCCTTTGTCGAACTCAAATTATTATTATTTTTGGGGGCGTTTTTTTGGGGGGGGGGGGGAATCTACAATTTTTACTGGACGACCAGAATTTCGTTCACAATACCTGAATCAAAATGGGCTATCTTATTTACACAGTTTATAATCATAACTATAATCAACTGTTTTTATTTGAACAAGAGCAAGGAGAAGTTTAATTTGTAATTGGATAAGCACACTTCTCAACTCATCAGAATGGATCAGAATTAAAAGTCATCAATTTGATAATTACACATCGAGGTATTATTATTCAAATCGGGGAAAAAAACCAAAACAAGACATACTGACTCGTCCGGTCATGAGTTTACTGGCCCGATACTAGAATCACTGGCCTCGGGCCTGCGGTCCAGTGTAAATTTCGAGCCCGGTCGAGTCCCCTGCACATCATATTAATAATAAATGCTGATTCACTTTATACAAAAAGGGACCAGACTGTTTGCTCCTCAAACCTTGGTTTTGTTATTTGTTAAGGAAACATAATCAAGATGGCCTGACATTGGTTAACAATTGTATCTGAATTAGGTCTGAGCCGAGGGTTCAAAGAAGAAGAAAGAGCCTCCCCCCTTAAAACCCCCCCCCCCCCCCGCTCATATAATTTATTCCAATCATTTATATCAGCTATCCAAAGCCAATCTAGCTCTAGTGACACTACCAGCACATTATTAACAAAATAAATAGGACATAATAAATAAAAAGCGGTCGAAAACACTACATAGCTCTTGGTAGGGTACCTGTCTCCTAGCAACCGAACCTTACCATATTATATATTTCGCTAATAAGGCGCCAGCCTGATGACAATTCTTATATTGTTAAAGTTAAACGTACTTTGTATTGTACAATTTACATACATGTAGAAGCTGTTTAGCACATAAATTGTCCATATAGCAGTCCTGCAAATCTCTGACTGTTGAGTTGCTTGAATAAATTCTCCGTAATTTTGTTCTTTCTCTCTTCGGTCCTAATTTCCCTTCTGATTGAAAAGCTTAAAAAGCGTGTCAAGTTATTAGTAGAATTCGGATTGCCCAGGGCTTCAAGGTAGATACTTGCTCAATTCAAACATATCTGAAATATTGGCAACTTACCTATACAGCCAAGAGTATTTTTCTGGTTCTGCAGAGATTGTTTTTTTTTAAATGTTGAATGTGTACTCTCTTTTCTAAATGCTTTGCACATCCCTTTAATTATTCAAGAAAGCTAACTTCGCAGGGCCAAAAAAATCACTGTTCGCGGACTTGGATTAGGAAGCTTATGGAGCTAAGAGTTGCTGCAAATCCCAGCGACTCTACCACATTGAACATAATGGAGAAGTCTTAGGCACTTGTGCAGCTGTAACCCTCTGAGGCCAAGGCACTTATGGCAGCCTGATGTTTATTGTGCCTAATTTTCACTGCTGAAGTTTATTTTGTAAAGTGTTCACTTTAGGCTGACAGCCTAGAGCTGGTAGTGACAGTTTTCCTTCAGTGAGGAGGGCATCTTTAATTGTATAATAATACAGATTAGTCAGGGAATGATGTTATGTTTTATATACAAATGTCAAAGGTCAGTGCCTTGTCATGAGAGGACTGTTTAATTTGAGTTTTAAATCAAGCCAGTTGCCTTGCTGCATTGTGATAATATGTAGGGAAATTGTAGCTAAGCAAAAAATAATTATGCTTACCAGAATAAGGTTAACAGCCACAATACCATGTACCATTTTTTACATATTACATATTTTTCGAATATTTTTTTTAAGCAGAAAACTGTAAAAAACCAAAACTTCTTTAGCAGCTCTATGAAATTGGGCACTGGTGTTGTCCTTTATGATAGCTCAACCCCCTTAAAACAGGGTTTGGTTTCTTCAGCTGGTAACAGGTGCAGTGGGGGTGTGATGTCATCCCATGATTCTCTGATGTTCCCCCCAGCTGTTAGGCAACCCAGAAGGAAAAAAGAAACCCTTTAGGTGGTGCCCTGTCCAGCAGCCGGTTTTGTGATTCTATCATTTCCAAGCAGGAAATATTTCATTGAGTTGCTTTTCCGCTTACTGTGTAGAAGGTGCTATGGAATAGCATAAAACCATCTGCTGGAATCCGGGGGGAGGGGGGGGGGGTGGAGGGTGGAAGTTAGTCCAGGCATTTACAGGCCGGGCACTGAGGGCTTTTTGCTACTACTGCAGTCTTGCCAGAGAGCTTTGTGAGGGATTCTTGTCCGACTGCATCTTTGTGCAACTCACGTATGATTTTTTTAAAGGATTGAAGCATTACTGTGTGATGGCTTTGAAAATGATTTCGGACAACTCGGAACATTTGCACTGTGGCTGCGTGCATGATCAGTTTAGAGCGTGGCACAGCTTGTCTGCTGGCAGTATTTGATGGCATTTATAGGGCTCTCTCTTGCTACACTGGCCTAGTTTTTTTTCCAGTCTGAATAATGAGAGAATTGAGGTTTTGGCTTTCCTAGTGCGATGTGTTTGAAGATGCTTGTTGCTGCGGGTGTTATTCAGATGAAGAGAAGGACGGTTTGCTCAAATAATCTTCACCCAGGGCCAAGGGAGTGATGTGATGCCTTTCTATTCTCTTACATGTCAGAAAATCAAGTGTTGAGTGTGCTCGCAACCCAATTTCAGCTTGCCCTACTTCTTGCATTCCTCACCAAAATTCAATATTTCCCCAGTCGTAATCGTGTCATCTTCGAATATAAATACACCATACATTAGATGCACATGTGCTCTTACCCTGCAACTGAACACTGAAACTGCACAATATAGAATGCTTCAGTTTCACTGAATCTAACCTGTGCTTTTAAAATTCATGGCACACAATACTTTTTCTATCAGGCCCGTCGACGTGGATTTATGCTGACAACGACAGCTGCCTACCACTTGGCATATCATGGTTACCGTGGAAGTTTCTGTCTGAGCTAACAAGGCTATAATAATAGCTTTCTAATAATGTCAGAAACACTGCATCGGTGATAACAACGTAAAGACAAGTTTGGCCCAATTTGGATAATTATTGTATTTGGATTACAGGTAACAGTTCCGCTTTAGGCCAAGTAAAATAAATAACATGTTGCTCGTCCCCGCCCGCCTCGGTTTTGGCGGCCGCACCGATTTTTTTTGTTATTTGTTAAAAAAATAAAATAAATAATAATAATAATAATAATAAAATAAAATAAAATAAAAATAATTTACATATTATTTATAGCTATTTCCAATGTACCCTTTATTTTTATTGAGCAGTTTCATCATCTGTCCTACATGTAGGCCTACAAGAATAGCTATTGCAATGCATAATGAGAAACTCTTTACTTTGAAACGTTTTGCCCTTCAGGTTTGCATGCAACAGTTCTTTGCACAAGGACGCGATGCCACGCACACAGAATAACTTTGGAGCAAAATCAAGAATGACTCTTTAGAAATAATTACAATGTATCAAAATGGACACAGAAACACACACAGAATTTGAGGACATACAGAACATACTCATAAAACCATAAAACCATCTTCAAATACGATATGGCGGCCATCTTAGACATGGTGGCCATCTTGAAAAAAATAACAAAAAAATTGAAAATAACAAATAACAAGGACCTCCCTCACCAACTTTTTCAAAAAGTCCGAACGAGCAACGTGTTATTTATTTTACTTGGCCTAACCTTTTATAGTCCAGACAGTAAATCCAAACTTTAGAGTTTGTGATCCGCATTGGCCATTCTGTGGTTTGTCATGTTGCATTAACCACAGATACCAAAAATCTGGTAGTCGGGAAAAACTGTTTGTGATCCGATAATGTGGAAATTTGTTTTGGCATCTCACTGGGGTCATTACCCACTCTCCAACAATCTTGTGGGATAAAGTCTTGCCATTAATCACATTGTTCCTGTACAGTTCCATGGTATCTATATGAACAATGTTCTGACAATAGTTATGAACAATACAATATGTTTTTTCTTTAAAGGATTCAATTAGGGGAAAGTAGGACGAGTTTCAGTCCAAAAGCTCACTGATGAAAATATAAGACTGCTCCAGGAAAATAGTCCAGTCTAAAATACTGTCAAAGTCAAGGAAGTAGAATTTGAAGAAATGAACAATCACAAATGCTTGTTTCAATTTCTGCAATTGCAGAAAGTGTGATATAAACTTGTACCAACCATTTTTGTGTTGCTCTTACAATGTATAAACAAAACCACAAACATGATGAAGATTCTTCCCAGGTCGTTTTTATAGTGTGTTTATTGAAAACGAAGGATGGGAACTAATATACCCTAAAAAAATACACCTAATGTAATAAACAACAAGGGAGACCACCAATATTAGGGCTAGATAGCTCATTTGGTAGAGCGCTGGCATGTTTCTGGAGGTCACAGGTTCAAACTTTGTTTGAATAAATATTTCTTTGTTTACCCGAAAATAATTTTTTTAAAAATCAAAAAACCTGAAGTACTTTCCCTTTAAGTTTAAATGTTATGAGTTTTGTATTGTAGAGTCCCTCACCCACAGTCTTTAAGTGCAGATGATCTGCGGTTCACGTGACAGTTCCCTGACATCTTTCAGGATAAATTGTTGGCGCTACTTTCTACCCTTGAGAGTGGTAAGTCATGGCTTCTCTTTGATGGTGGGGTAAAACACCCCCGATATCTCTTCATATTCGGGAAATATCTTAAGAATGGCGATCACATGTTGACGAGAGAAACACTCCTTCATAATACTCTCATGATAACTTCATTGTTTGTTCGACTGCTTGGGTGGTGTTGAGAGGTTTCGAGAGGTTTAGAATGTTGGCTGTATGGACAGGACTTGTCTAATTAAAGAATAGTTTACTCGGATAACATATGGAGACTGTAATCAAGGTACTCTGAAGCCAGAGTGTAATGGTTTGTTGATGAGAAGTGTGGGGAATTTCTTCACTCATGGTGAGTGATTTTTTATTCATGATGACCGTCAACCCATTTATGAGATGCCCAGAGTTCTCCCCGTGCACAAGCTAGCAGATCGGGCCGATACACGCGAGTTGCGTGACGATATGCGTGAACTGCGGCCAATCCGCAAAAGAAGAAGAAGAAGGGAAACAAAAAAGTGTTTTGTAGGGCTTTTAACACCAAAGTTGAACACAAAGTAAAAAACATTCAGAGGACTTCCTTTCAGTTGAGCGTGCTTGGACTAAACTTCAAAAATTAGGGTCCAGAATGCCCTATAGTGTTGACAAATCCTGGGGAGAACCTCGATGCTACCAGGGTTTGATGCAAATAAAAAGGAAAGAAAAACAAAATGAATGTTTAGTTTTATGAACATTTGAGTGAAGCAACACCAACAAATTGTCATTTTATGACACTTACTCTTATTTCCATTACAATTATAGAATGGCAAAGGTCATGGGTTCAAATCCCACCTGAGTATATTTTGCCTGTGGGTTTTCACAGAACTCGAAAAAGTACTGAATTATACATTTGCTGAACACACATCGGTATGGGTAAAGCACAAATAATATTCTTCATCCCCGATGTGACATCTATTAAAACAAAACAAAAATATATGTTTACTGTTTCACCTAATTTCACCTAATGTATCTGCAGGCTTCATACCATTTCTGTGTGTGTGTGTACATTGCCATAGACTGTGCATTAGTCTCGCGCATATTTGAACTCCCGGGACCATTGTGGTCCCAACCATATGGAGTTTTAGGTGGGCGGGATTTTGTTATGTCAATTATTTTAGTTTAACGTTGTTTATGGCTATGAAAATGATATTTTTGTTGGTAATGTAATACTAAGTGATTAACAATATGAAAGTAAAAATAAATTCAACAAAATAACGTAGAAAACCTGAGAATAAGACTTGACCTCCGTTTCCAGTTACTTGTAACAAATTAAGAATGCTGCCCAACTGACGGGCATGTGGTCATTAAACCTATGTGGTAGACGCACACACTCTGGCATGATTGGCAAATGGGGTTTCTAACAATAAGCATCCTCGTCCAAAGTTTTAATTTTGTTTTAATGTTAATTTGAACAAATTATTTGTATTATACACAAATTGAAAATTCAACTTGCTATGTATAAATATAATTTAAAAAGAAGATTTGATTTCATGGAAAAATGTAGTCTGTGTTCGAGTTTTTTCCCCCTCGATTTCGATTTACGCGAGACTTGCACAGTCTATTGGGACTATATAAATATTCTGCGTACACTTTCATTTATATCGAACTAAAAATTCAGCGGCACAGAACTTAACATTTCCATCATCCCCGAGGGAACCCTTAGAGCATTTGGTAAACGTTGTATAGCCGTTGCCAAATCCCAACTGATCAGCCAGGAGAAATTAACTGTTAAGTCAATTAATTGGTTCAGTAATTATACTTTCTGGGAATCAATTAATCGTACTCTAGCATTGACGGAGAAGTCGGGCTACTTACCGTATCCACATGACATTTTTAAAAATTTTTATTCCATCGTGGAATTTATTGTAAGTTTTGAATTAAACCTGAAGCGGAGGGTTATTTTTCCCCCAAAGAACCCATTAAATAGCTAGTGAAAGATGACAAATCCTTAGTCCTTTGGAATTCTTTTTATGTCAGCTCTAATCAACTGATGTTTTATTCTAAACGTACTCGGGAGTTCAGAGGTCATGCATTACAATTAAGTAAATGCCTTCAAGTTATACATCTGATCTAATATAATTATATATAAGTCATTGAAAAGCTTCTTGTTTTCATATCATGCTCAATTGTGTAATTAAAAAAAGTGTATCATGGCTTTGAAATTACATGCTTACATGTATACAATCATTAATGTTTTGGATTTAAGCGGTATTAAAAGTATAAGTTACACACAACCAGAAATATAAGTATTTGCCAGCGATTTGAGGGCTGCTTGGAGCTGACATATCACTGCCATATGCCCCCATCAAACCCCTTTCCCCCAACCCTAGCCACACTACTCCGCAGGGAGCTATCAACAATTTAACTGGGTCAGCATGCCTCTAAAACACTAGGAAATGATTAATTTTTGTCCATTTTTTTGTTGTAACCTCAGCGCCTTTGCCCTGCCAGGGGCAGGTGACAGTAAGGGAAAGCATTGCTGTGCTGACATCTGCCAAGATTACAACTTTGAAGAGAGAGAGAGAGGGGGGGTAGGGGTAGGTAGGGTTAGGTTCTTGAACTTAAAGATACACAATGTTTGAAGATATTGCTTTGCGATTAAGAGAATGAGACCTGGGAGTCATACAACAGCAGAAGGGTGTGACATGCATGGATTTTTGTTAATTTGTTTATTATTTATTATTTTTTTAAAGGTAGGTGTGCTGTGCTACCTTGTCCAAATGCCATATAAAAGTTTGTAATTAATAATTAATAAATTGGCTGAAAATGTAACCTGTTGCAACCCCCCCCCCCACCCCTTTTAATATTTTTCCCAGCAATTTGTCTTCAATAAAAATATTGCTCACTGGGAACGCTCCCCCCCCCCCCCCCAAAAAAAAAAAAAAAACAAAAAAAGAAAAGAAAAAAAGAAAAAAGAAAAGAAAAAAAAAAAACCAACCCAGCAAAAAACAAAACAAAACAAAACAAGCCTGGCGTCTCATGATATATTTACATGATGCCACTGGTGGATTGAGAAATGTTACGAAATATATTTTCCTACCACAGCAGTACGTGCCTGTATGGTTGCAATGAAATTTACATGTATTGGTTATGTTTATTTGTTCCACCAGTGTTGTCCCATCATGAGCAAGGCCTATTTTTGTGGGCATTCACGAAGAGAATTATTTAGAATGAAATAAAATTTTGTTTTTTTTAATAACAATTATATTTTTAGCTGATTCATTGTTTATTAATTACAAACTTTTACATGGCCTATTGACAAGGTAGTAAGGAACACATCTTTTTAAGGAGGGGGGGGGGAGGGGATACATTTTCAAATAAACCAAAACATTTTTGACAGTTTGTTGATACTTGTCCCTCCCCGAATAAAAGTCATTTCCTATTTAATTGGATTCAATTTGAAATTTGCACCGCGGATCACTTGATCTTTAAGATAACTTTTTACGGTAAGAAGAGAAGTATTAGCGTAGAGGTACCTTCCTAATAGCAATTGGCATTTGGGATGGATGATACACAGCAAAGTAAAGCGTGACATACCGCAATTAACCTAGATTTTTTGTCCAGGCATGCTTGATTTAATAAAAATGTCCAGTTATTATTGTAGGCCAGCTGGGAGCTTGTCAGAAGAAAGAAAGAAAATTTTTTTTTTGAAAAGAACAAGGTTCAGCAAAGTATCCCCCACAAAATGGCATAATAATGCTGAAATAATATATGGTGATTTTTTGTTTATCTCTCTCCCCACAGAAATAATTCAAATATTAAAATTGGATTGGAATTTTTGATCCAGCAACGAAATTGGTTGCACCGTAACCACACTAGGAATAATTATTGGATCAATTCAGATGTAACAGGTGAAAGTCCATAGCCAAATAAGGCTTTGTGAAAATGAAATGATAAAAATAGCAACTCGGCTAGGGATGTTTAGGACTTAGCATGTATGAGACCGCGACACAGTTGCTAGTAATTGAAACCGACTAAACTAGGTGAATTTTCACACTTTTTTTTCTTCTCTCTCTTCCCCTTGAATACTGTGGCAAGAATCCTGTGTAATTAATCAAAACTATTTGTAGCAGTGGCATTATCCCGATTAATCAGCATGTAAAGCATCTCAGGTAGAAAAACAAAAAGAAAGAGAACCCCCTGAAAAAAAAGAAGGGAAAAAAATACGAAAAAAGTCCGTCAATATCGTTGGGGATATTTAATTAAAACACTGTGCTGTAGCATGGGGGGTAGTCGTAGTGCGTCGGTGTGCTGCCTGAATTGCATTGACCTAGTTAACAACGCGTGATTGGCCTAATTCTTCTTCTGGTCAGTTCTTATTAAGTCGCCGCTCGTTATCTGTTTTTAGTTTCAATACGATTTGAAGAGAAAACACCAACAACCCTCCAATAGAGGATTGTAATTATTCTAGGTTTGGATGGAGGAATTAGTCCGTTTTATTTCATGCACAAAGGCCGAAGATGAAAGAGGTATAATGTCAAACTTACACGTGTTGATGATGGCTTGGTCAAACCTGTAATTAAGAAACGAGCTCTTGGACTTGATTATGTGCTTGAAGGAAAAGGCCAACATTGGGTACAAATGTAGAGCTATAAATGTCAACAAAATAACATGGAAATCTTCTTTAAAACAGGTGTGCACAACAGTGGTTAAGATTGAAAATCTAAAAACGTTCACATATTTACACACAACTTACATGGTATAAAGATTAACCATGGTGCACAACTTCCCTTGAAATAATTTTGCCTGAAATGTCAAAGCTTTTGAGAAATCAGTAAAACAATTAGCTTTGATCTTGCGAGTCCAAAACCTGATGTCGTAAAACAGTGAAAACATATGGGTTTTATTTTGTGCACTTTTTTCTCAAATTTTGACTCCAATTACTGATTGGGCTTAACTTTTACAGGTTTGTTTGTTCATGTATTTCAAATGTGGATACTTGTCTTTAAAGGGAGGGTATACCTTTGGTAATTACTCCAAAAATTAATTTCCATAAAAACTTACTTGGTAAGAAGCACTGCAGCTGTTGATAATGTATACCATTTTGAGAAACAATTCCCTTTAAAGGAATGCGGTTTTAGAGAGAGGGAATCAAAACAATTTCAATCTGAGAAATGTTTCTGCATGAAACGTTTCTCAGATTGTGTATTTCCAATTACGGATTATTCTTCCTGCGTGGACATAACCGCTCCAGATTTTCGGCGATATCTCAAAAACGCTACCACCTTTTGAAATGAAATTTTCAGGTTAGTTTTTATTGTATAAATGTCTACATTTATATAGGATTCAAACAATGGAATGGTTCCAAAAACCAAAGGTATACTTTGCCTTTTACACTAACTAATGTTGTCTTCTATCTTTAAAAGTAACCCCATCCCTGCACACTTTCCATTTGGGAGGTGGGATGGATTGGGGGGGGGGGTTGTAAAGCACCCTGGTCTGGCAGATCAAATAAGCACAAACCATTTCTGAGTGATTCAAACATGTTATTCGCACCACCTTCTTGAAAAGACCACCTGCCCTGCATAAAGATATTACCCTGGGTGTTAGGTGCCTTTGCCAGTCATCTCCTCAACTGCCTCTCATTTTAGGAACCAGTGACACAGTATGTCTTGCAAAATGTGGTGTTCCAAACTAAGGTCTCATATATATTTTTTTTATGATAGATTTATTCAGATTTATTTTATCAAAAGGTTCAAAATTTCGAAGTCCATTTTGCAAAAACGAAATCCATACCTGTATGCCTGTTTTAATAAAGGAGGCAGACCAAATTTGTATTATTGATTGTGTTTGTTACATTTTGCAGGCAGTTATTACAAAGTATTATAAGTGTGAGTTCTGGTGCTGCATATTCCAAAGGAGTTGAGATGATTTCAGGAATGCTTAAGGCCCCAAAATTGATATTACTATTTATAGTTACTTCTTATTATAAGCATGTTAATACAATTGGCAAATAGGGAAGTACATGTACAACCAGCTGGAACTCATTGGATTATCCAAAATAAACAAATTCTGAAAAGACGCTTATCTCCTAACCAGGTTTACAAAATAATTTAGCTGTCGTTTTAATTGTACTAAATATGAAGCAGGGTGCGTATTTTGTACTATCATTGGTGAAAAACTTGATGTTCTCAATCAATGTTTTGACTTGGGTGTTTCTCAACAACGATAGCGTGTTCGCTATACAATTTAGCGTGTCATGGTCGATTGATGTAGAGCATCAAACTCAAGTTCTGATGGCCGAGTCACCAGTGTGGGTTCGAATCCCGGTTGTGAATTTTATGTTTCTGGGCAACACGCTTGACTATAATTGCTTCTCATCACCCAGGAGTAAATGGGTACCGACAAGGGTAGAGATTGTCGATGTGAATGATTAGCAACCTGTGTGCCAATTTGGCTGCCGGTGCTGCATACTCCTAAGGAGTTGAGACGGTTTCAGGAATACTGAAGGCCCAATGAACAGGGGTAGTAATAGTGTAAGGGCACTTTGATACAAAGTTTAAAAGCCTATTGTTATTATTATTGACAATAAGGTGCAGTCATTTGATACCAAATACCGAGGAGAAAAACTTCCCAAAGAAATAAATATTCGGCGATGTTTTACTCATTGGTAAGAGTTGACCGGATGTTGATTGTACTTTATCCAATTATTACGTTACAAGATAAACCAATGATGAGTTTTGCTTTACTACAAATTGATTTCAGTAATTTTACAAACTCCCCCGCCCTCTTTTTTTTATGTGAATATATTTTTGGAATTTCGTTTTGTGTTTGCATTTTGATTGATTCCAATTCTCGATAGATTCTCCACCATCTTTCAATTTCAATTCCAGTGAAGAGCTAGAGGCAATTAATGCGTTAATTTGATTGCATTGTTGAAATCCCTGAATATACATCTACAAGGACTGTAGATAATTTTGTTTCTCATTTGGTCAGACACTAAAACAGTCCTCCACGAAAAGTGCCTCGTTTTTGTCTTCTCTTCTTCGTTTGAACCGATCCCATATGGTGGACGCACCATCTTGTAGGATGCAAGTGGTTCGACCTTGTGGATTTCATTCTCTGTACGTCTATGTCCATGAAATTGCTATTAAATTATTTCCAGGGTGTTTTTTCTCCCGCTTTTTTTTGTTATGTTTTTCAAACAATAAGTGCACAGCATGAGGGAAGTTGATTTAATAAATGTTTTAGGCATCAACTTGAATTGAGTTGTTCAGAAATATGAAAACTTGTATTTTTTTATTTCATTTTATTCTTAGGCCTAACATCGAGGACGTGACTCTTGTTTCAAAAATAAAAAAATAAAAAAATAATTGAGACTTTTTCAGAAACAAAAAAAGAAAAGATGGAAGCTTTTCTTTACACAATTGGACATTTACCAACCAGAAATTAATGATTATAAATGTGAAATTATTAATTTATTAAAACAGTTTTCCCTTTTTTGAATATCCAATTGGTTGTATGATTATAACTGTATTTTTAAAGCTACTTTCTGCGTTCATACAATTTCAATGCATGCAGATAAATCTATTGACAACCGTGGGGGAAAAAAACTCCCACTATTTATATTTTCGAAGGGAATATAAAAAAAGCACTTAGGGTGTTACAAGGTTAGACTATTGTATGGAATCAAAAAGCCTAGGACTCTAACAAATTGCTGCTTTTGTGTGTACTGCTGGTGACGACTGCATTCTTTTGTATCAGTTTTGAATGACATGACTAGAAAAGAATACTGTGGGTTTTTTTCCCCCCCTCAACTTAAAGGTCGTACATTGCATTGCGAGAGTGATGACAATTATAACAACGGAATATCCATCGCGGAAAGAAAACATTCCGAGAGACTTGCATGAAAGGTGTTGCCCCTCAAGGTTGCGTGATGCAGAAATACTTTACGAGAAGTAGTTTTGTGTCTGACTCTATTTCCAACGGAGTTTGGGTGAAAATTGGTAGATCGGATGCCTCTTTCATATTGCCATTGTGATTAGCGTTTCCGCTGTTTTAGAGACATCCTGAAGATTGGAAAGTCCTCCTCTTAACACAATCACTGGTCCTTCGAAGCTTCCTGAGTTGATTATAGCACACCCTTTCCCCCTGTATCTACATTGTATGTTATAGTCAAATTACTAAATACTCCATTATGGGAACTGAAGTATTCCGCCAGCAAGACTATTTGTACGCCCTTTATAGAAAAGTAGTGAATACATGGCCTTGGGGCAAGGTTCCCCATAATATCCTCAGTATTGTACCCGTTACCAACCGGAAAATTTCTCATAAAAGGGTCATTTATGCCTGACTGCACTTCATAACTTGCCAAGCCAGTCAGGCACGCAGAGTACGTCCATGAACCCTCAGGTATGCCTGCTATGTGGTCCTTCTTCATTTCAATGTGATGGGAGTTGTTTCCATGGTAACCTTCATCATCACGGCTCCAGTATTTTCTAAGTAACTCAACTCTCAGACAAAGTACATGTTCATGATTGGTATTGATCAGGAAAATAAATTGTTGCTTTCCAATGGGAAAGCTTATCTTTTGGTTAAAAGGTGGTACGGTTTCTTGAAAACTAAGGGCCGAGATGATTGTGGGCACTTGACAATGCTTCATTCCTTTAGAGGTGTATAGCTCAGTAGGACAGAGGAGATACCAGGCCAAATTTTCACACTGGTCCATGCTGCTCAGGTGTCTTCATCTACAAATTTGTTTGGCATTATGGTACACTTTAAGCAGTCACCAGTGGTATATTCACTCTGTTCCATGCTGCTTTTTTTGTCCCAGTCAGTATTTTCTTGAAATGAGCGATTTTTCATGATCGTAAGCCTTATCAAGCCCTATTCTCACACTGATCAATATTGCTTTATATATAGGTTGGTATGTTCTTTTTCTGGACGTTTTTTTGTGGGTGATTATACATGTAAGAAGCTGTAAATTCACTCTGATCCATGCTGATCATGTTTCCGCAGTTTCCTCCGTCTGAGCTTACCAGTATATTTGCTAAGTCGGGAATGAGATTGTGCTTGCGTTGTTGACGTGCACGGTTGTACCTGAGGGTAGCAGTGGCTGTCAAGTATATCCAGTGCATTTGGGATTCCCACCCAGCAGCCCTTGTACAGAGTGAATTACTCCAACATGTTCAGACTTGAATTCTGCGCCGGTTAAAGTGGAAGAGTCTTGGACAAATTCCGAGTCCTGTCTTTCCCATTCTTGTAATTAAAATGTTGTCTTTAAGACATTACCGCATTATCTATCACATGCAAACTGAAGTCAGCAGATGGTGTTTTGCTAATGAGAACATAATGTGAAATGATCAGCAATTAATTTGTTTACCAAACATGACTATTTTGAAACATGACTATTTTGGCCTTTTCTACAATATAAGACAAGTGCTCTTTAGTATTTTCTTTAGGATGTGCGCATCTACATTCCCATCTGGGTGTGGAAAGAAAACTTCCTGATAATGTCATTTCCAATTTAGTTTTCCCCAAGTCTCTGTTTTTTTTTTATCATGTTGCCGACCGTGACATAAAAAGCTTGCTGTGCTGCTTATTACAGCATGGACCAAACGACCAGTAATGGAGTGAACCCATTCTTATTCATCATCCTCTCTACCTCTACCATTCACTCAGCACAGATGTTTAATCTCTCATACACTCATGTAATATCTTTATAACGTCTTCCTCTTATTAACACACAGCAATAATATTAATAATGCAGGGTGGGCGTTGGGGGTCTATTCACAACGCTGACAATGCAAGTGCATGTCAGCAGTTTTTTCCCCTTGAATTGTACAGTACGTCGATGGCAAAGTCGGGCCCAATGCTGGGCCAGATGGAATAGCCGTGGGCAATTGAAAACGATAGCGCGAAGATGTCTCATTGAGAGTTGGTAACGATGCGGCTGATGGAAAGAGAAACAACGGAAGATATTTTTCTCCTTCTTGGAGGTAGCTTGCGCACAGCTTCTTTTTTTTCTACGGTGTGTTATGGAGGGCCGTGTACCTGCTGCCTGCAGTCCAGCTATTGATGACATAGCGCTCAGGATCTCCTCCTACCCCACGGCTCCTTCTTGCCATCTCCTCACATGGATAAAAACAAAGATACTCCCAGATATACCTCATCGTCTTAGCAGCAACCCCCCCGTTAGCTATCCCCAATATATGATTTCAACCACAATTGAAGACGCACAGCAGCATCCAGACATTATAGACAATGCCTACCAATTCATATCTTGAGAAATAAGAATTCCCAACATCATTTTACTGAGACTTGGTATAAATTTTTCAAAAGCTTATAATATATCTGAATGGTTGTAAATAAACTGCTGTTGCTTTTGCTTTGACTCTCGTCAATTGATGTGGTTGATTCCCCCTTGGGAGTAAGTTTCCAACAAAATGGGATGTGGATGAAATGAAAAACAAATGTTGTGCGTACCTGCATTGAGTGTAATTATTAGGGGTGGTAATTATCTGGCCGAGTAGGAATTATGTGAAACAAAGGCGCACGAATTACAGCTTCCTCATTTGGGTGTTCCCAATTTGGAAGCTGAAAACATTGTGTGACTAATAGTCTGATTGGGGCAAAGGCTAACTTAATTGCCGTGGTTAATGTTTGTGTAACACTGCGTATTGTCACCCCCGGTCCCGGCCATAGCACGACAGGATGGCTGGGTACACATTTCTGGGGCTCGTGTTTGCCATCAAGCCATGTGCAAGAAGTATAATCATAGCGGAGTCAAGCTGAAATAAAGTGGCGTCAACGAGAAAATACATTTAGATTTAGCGAGGTGAAGATACTTAGAATAGATTGCGTGATCTTAGCTTGTGGATAAAGTAAAACAAAAAAACATTGAAACACCTTTTTTTTTCTTCGAAATGCCTTTTCCTTATTTATTAAAATCAATTTATTGCAAACATTGTGTATGCTACTTACATACAGTACGTAAGCACTATCCAACTCTGTGCCTCCCTCATGTCTTGATATCAAATACATACAACGCAGCGGGGGTGTGCTTAACTGTGAGAACAGCCCATGCGCACTGCTCGGTGTGAAAGACCACCGGCCCTGGGGTTGGGTGTTAGACGGGAAGTGTAATACCCGATGTAAACAGAATAGTCTGATACCCGTCCCCTAATACTTGATGATGTAATCAAAAGGTCATGTCGCACCTGTCGCAAGATTCAACGTCCTGTCAAAGTAATAGGTCCAGATCACGATAGCCAGCACAAACAAAGAACACTTTTTTTTGTGACTGTACATGAGAGAGGAAAGCTGAATAAATGCCTTATAAACCTTAATTATGCTGCCACCATCTTGGTGGTGTTCCCTGTAACCAATAACAGTAACGGATGCTAATAGTCATTGTACAAAAAGGAACCAGACTATTTCTCCTTCCAGCCTCAGTTTTGTTACATTGATCGATTTGAATGAGAGAAAATCAAGATGGCCGCACCGTGATAAAGGTGTATTGCCATCTACCTTGATGAAACTATTGGTTTGTTGTCCAATGCAAAGAAAAAAAAATGTGGGTCAACAAAACAACAACAACAACAAAAACCCAAATAATTTTCTTTTTACTAGTTTGCCAATTGTGTGCTCGCTACCAGTCTTTATATTGATAATTTATTTATTTTGATTCATGAAAACAAACTCATCCGTCTTGGTTTACAACTAAAAAGACAAAACTGTTCGTTTAATTAGAGTCCGAAAGGGTCCCATTTAACTTGCCATGTTTAACATCTAAAAAAGAGAAAACTGTCTTATTATTCAAAGTCCGAAAGGGTTCCATTTAACTTGCCATGTTTACTCATTCTTTTTATGCATTTCAATCGTGAGAAGATTATCAGAGTTCTGTTTCTGGAGCACTTAACCTCAGGCCCCCTTGAATTTGTTTTTGGTTTTAAGGTCAATCCAGTCAGTAAGCAATTTGCAGCAGTTCAATTCATTTTCGTTCTTTTACTTACAAATATACAGTCCAGAACAATTTATCTTCATTTTGTGAATTTGGGGTAGGGTAGTACCGAGTTTTAAGTGTGGCAAATAAAATGTTCTCACAACCCATTTATAAGCGCTTTTATATAATGTAGCTCTTGTCCATCCATTTATGTGTTCGGGTGCAAGAATGATAAATAAATCTCGCAAGAAGTGTACTCTGATTCATTCATTCAGTCATTGAACATTTATTTAAACATTGCAAAGGAATAGATAAATTAGAATGGGTATTAAAGAGAAATTTATAAGAATCAGAATAGGCTTCTTGGAACTGACATGGATTTGCGAGACGGAGGCAAATCCCAGTACTAAGCACAGCTTGTGATTGTTGTCTATTGAATTTACAGGTACATGTATACAACACTTAATACCATCCCTTTTTCCCCAAACCTTTTCAGCACCTAAAAAAAATATATCTGTAAACCAACTAACAAAATTGGAATGGCCCAAAGACATAATGTAATGTTGTCTTTACAGGCCTTCAGAAAATGTTTATATAACTCTAATTCGCTAAATTACATTGTCGTCTGTTGGTATTTTCCCTTTAACATTCAAAGCATTTTGTGGAAAAAGACATAGCAGTGTATACAAATGCTGTGAACCAAAATTTCGCACATTCAATATATGAGGTGTTTCGCAGTTAATTGGGTACACTAGACCAACGGTGTGAAAATGTTTTAAACCATACTGACGTCTTTCCCCAACGTGTGAACATCAAATTGCGTTTGAATTTCATTGGCAATTAGGGTAGACATTAGCAGCAGGGGAGGTGCTTGGAAATATATTTTCGTCCAAAGGATAACCTATTTTGGGAACGCCAACTTTTTTTAAAAACTACTGTTATCTGCAGATTGAAATTTGTTGGTACTCATGTTATTTAAAGGGATTGTAAACGTTTGGTAATTGGAACCAACTGTTTGTTTCAATCCTATAAAGTTGAAGGTATGTACCATAAAACTAACCTGTGAAAATTTCATTTCAAAAGGTGGTAGCGTTTTTGCGATATTGCCGAAAATCTGGAGCGGTTTGTCCACGCAGGAATAATAATCTTCAATACACAATCTGAGAAGCTGAGAAGCGTTACTGAAGTAACACTTCTCAGATTCAAATTTTTGGGGATACAAAGGAAGTGATATCTTTTTCCATAACCGCAGTACTTTGAAATGAAAAGTTTCTCAAAATGCATTATACTATCCAAAGCTGCTGTACTTCTTATCAAGTAAGTTTTAATTGCCATTAATTTTTAGAGTCATTACCAAACGTATACGGACCCTTTTAAGCAGATGTTTTCCTCCTGATGATATCAAAAATAAGTTTACCTCCTTTAAAAAAGCGCAAGAAATGCCCCTGCTGGAACGTGTTCTTTTCTAAAGAAATGGGCTTGAAATTCTATACAGGCTTAACCATTTGAAAAATAAATGTCATGGTAAAGAGTGACTTGATAATATGAAATGTACTTGCAAGGACATATTTGTCAAGCATAATGGAGAAACATAATCCGCAAAAAAACATGCCGCATGTTTTTTTTCTGTGGAGCTCATCAAAATGAAGACAAGAAGAACCTCCTACAATGCTGGTACGGTAGGTCCAGCATTTGGTTGTGTATATGGCCATGGTAGCCCACCCTCTGTTGTATAGGTCATGATATCTCGTATTTTTGCCTTTACCGTTGTGGAATCACAGAATCGGCATTAATTCCCAGTGATATCCAGCTGCTAGTGGTAATGATAACTGAGCATAGAGAGCATGCGCGGCTCAAAAGATTGCGTGACAAGCTAAATGCCACATGGATGTCATTAAAGATTGGGAATATTATGGTCGGTTAACATCAAGCAAATGGTCGCCATGTATTGTCTTACCTTTTTCAATTTAGCAATTGTATGTAGCTTCGTCCAAATACAGTAAGAAAGAGTCCTCAAACAGTACACCGACAAAACCTCAATGAATTTTAAAACTAAAAGTGAACATTCGTAACACTGTTTTGATTTTGTTATGAAAGACTCCTTAAATTTTTGGCTTGTCTAATGATAATAGTGTGTTTTAGTTCAAAGGTCATGGATTTATGAACATTTTATGTGTGAATTGAGATTGAGATAATAAATCAATCTCGTATCAAATAATGTCAAGCATCATTATCACCACAGTATTTTAGGTCAAGTCTTGTATTTTGTACAAACACGTGTCTGTAGAATGTGTTGCTAACCATTAAGAGCGGGCTACATGCTCATGAATATTCATGTATGTAGATGCTTGTATATTAATGATGCAAATGGTAAAGTGATCATAGGGCCAGCTAGCCATTATGGAGTAATGAAGGGCCTAATGGTGCTTGAGTGCCACTTGAAAGATCCATCAATGTTCACTAAATAGGTTTGTAACATTCACATCCACTGGGAGACAGGTCAAGTCTCCATGAATATTTATGAGCAGTGTATGTAAATCATCCACATGGACTGGCCAATGTGAGTCGCCAATTTTTTTGTTGTTGGTAAAAGTTTCTCATGGGCAGGTAGATCATTGACAGTTGATGGTGGTCAGCGGTGAAGAAGGGAGGCGGTTTGGATCCAGATTTTTTCTCCGGTGTGTCCAACCATAGAGAAAGTCCACCAGCCTTCCTCCATGGTTCAATGACGGAGCAGCCCTGATGCAATGAGTAATCTTTATACAGTATATGCAAATCATGTCGAGATTGTTGGGCTGGTCAGAGGTGGTAGACTGTGAAATGGTCAGAGGTGACTAATCCATTAAAAGACTTGACAGTGGTATAGGGAGGCATGCGCTTCTGGTCTGGGATGGCACTCCTTTGTAATGAATATTCATTTATGCTAATCAAGAGCTTCGCTGAGGTGATGAATGTGTTACAGGGTTGGCTGGGAATCCATCAGTGGCGGCTAATTAGGTTGTGACACCTGTCCAGGGACAGGTGTGTTTCCTGGGTAGTTTACGTGCTGATAAAGTCAACAACCTCATTCATGTTGTACTACAAAAACCTTGAACTTCATAAGTGCAATAGTCAGTGACCTTATCCCTTGGAGATGAATAATGAAGGGGGGGGGGAATGATAACGGTGATGGTGTTGAGGAATGATGCGGGGGATGACGATGATGAGGATGATGCAGATGTTAAAGATCATGCTGATCGTGAAGATGGAGGTAGGATTGATGAGGAAGTTTCTGGTGATGTTGACGTCCATCAAAATGGATACACACAACCATTCAAAGCATCCTCTTCCTCCGCCATGAACACTCTCTCCGATGGTGTGAACTTTGGAGGAGCAGCTTTAAAACCCCATTGTCCACCCGGTCTCTTGACAATCCTACCAATTAATCAGAGTAAATATCTTGTTAAGTATCGCATTCAAGCCGTCTTCATTTCCTGTGCTTCTCACACTATCAGCAGCTGATATGGATTTTTCTCTCGATCAGTTTTCATCTGACTTTTTTCGTCTTGGGATGGCGGACCGCAGCAGTGATTCCACAGCTCAGTGTGCTTACCCCCCATCCCTTCATCGCTTGGGGGGCCAAGCGAGGGGGCTAAAGGGCGATATCCAAGTGATGGTCATTGACCTGTAGTATAGGGAGTATGGGACTCTTAGAGTAGTTCGGGCCTTGAGGCCCCCCAGGTGTGTACAGAGTCTCTCACTGCTGATGTGGGCTAGCTGTAGTCGTTCACCGTCATACACCATCATGGACCCATGGTAATGCTTATCGTAGTTATAATTGGTAAGCTTTAAAACAAGGTCCTACTTATGTTGTATATAAGGTAGGCCTCATGATTATGAACTAGCAAACACATGCCATCAGTATTGCAAATACTAAACAAAGTTTACGACAAGTTCAATGAATAATGCAACAGAACTGTACAATTGAATTAAGATGTTTTGGGCTTTTTATAGTAGAAGATTTTCTTGTATTGATTTGATCAATTTTTACCGTGAGCGAAGTGGTTAAATGAATGGAAGGAGATGGCGATGCGCTGGTTCATTCGCTTAATCTGACCTTCAAGATGACGCAAAGAGTTGAGTGTCCTGCAGGTCGAACGAGACAAATACCATCCTCCACACTGACCAGCATAATGGTCATTTTCCCATCACCATGGTGATGCCTCATCAGTTAAGACTCGTGTAAATGAGATGTGGGTTGTTTTTTTGTACCTGCGTGCGAGGTGTCAGCATTCGTAGACGTGGGTTTATCTGTGACTGTTTGATTTGACCAGTTTCCCTTCTGTGGGTTATTGGCCTTCAAGCCTTCATTCCAAATCAAATTGGAAATCAGTCAAAACTAACAAATCTAAAACGTTGCCAGCTCTTGCACTTAGTGCTTGTGTTGGTTTAACTTTTAAATTGAAGCATATAATATAAACAAATGTGTTTCATTGATTAAAGATAAAGCATTCAGAC
Organism: Plazaster borealis; assembly: GCA_021014325.1. Classification (NCBI taxonomy): domain Eukaryota; kingdom Metazoa; phylum Echinodermata; class Asteroidea; order Forcipulatida; family Labidiasteridae; genus Plazaster; species Plazaster borealis. The sequence continues at coordinate 10,618,733 of CM037473.1, forward strand.
AACAACAAAACAGGTTTTTTTTGTTTAGTTCGGAGGAATAGTTGTTATTTGTCGATATATATTTCTTTGTGATCGTACGGGATGTAAATGACCTGAGAGAGTTCTACCTTTGAAGGCACAGCTTTTACGTCAACAACACGCATCGGACAAGTTCACAACTCCCAACATTTGAAATAATTTCTAACAAATCAAATTCTGAACACTCACAGCTGGAAATGCCAAAGTGAACGCGCGGAACTGAAATTCACTTTGGTAAATTTGTGTGATGAAAATAGGGCAGGGCGACCCCAGTGGGGCTTGGAAATCTGTGTCGAAGTCTGAAGGGAGACGAGCGAAGAGAACGACACAAGAATATAAAATTAAGGTTTTTTTCTTAATGGTTACTGGTCACAAGGCCTGACTTCCCATATTGCTGGAAGGCAGAATATTGTCTCTCCAGTCCTCAGCTCCACAGGAAATTCTTTTTCCCCCCTTCTTTTTTTAATATATATAACACAAAAAGGCCTTCATGCTTTTGAAATTCTCTGATTTATTGCAATACTTCAAGCACGAATGTAGATACGGTGAAGTTGAAGTCAACTTTTTTCCAATTTAATAAAAGGTAACGGCCCTACAATGTTTGGTCAGCAGTTTTAATTTGAACGTTGTTGGAATGTATCTCACGGAAAATCTCATGATGATTTTTTTTTCTCGCACGGATTATTGTTGATTGGATGCTAGTTAATTAACAAAACCTGCCAAAGAACATTATGGAAATGACGTCTTGATATGATTTCTTTGTCGTCAAATTTGATGCTATTTTGCATAATGATTAATGCCAAGTCTGAATAACTGTGCCAGTTTAGTTGTATTTTTTTGACACAAAGATACTTATATTCTCTGATAACGAATGCTGTGTTTATAACTATCCCGGGGGCTACGGTAGTTGACTTTGTCCCAATGTTTTTATATTTACCGACGCTCAACGTCTCGGTAAACTCAGGTCATGACTCTGGTGATTTCGCTAGAAAAGAGTATTTGTCAGAAGAAATTTATTTCAGGCTGTCAAATTCCCGGCAGAGTCCCGCTTGATTACTACTATGCAGTCCCCCCTGATATTGTTCAATATGAAATGACTGAGGGCTACAGAGTTTGTGGTCCCTTCCCCTATGAGGCCTGCTGATTAATTTGAACAAATCAGCGCCATTGTTGAATAAACACTAGCAATTATTCATTGTGGACGGGGCCTCCAGGCTTCTCCCCAACTGCCCTAATCTTATATTATCCCAGGCTAGAAGTAAAGCATATATTGAATCCTCGGGACCAATCACTCAATGAAATAGAATATATATCGTGATTAACATAATCTTGCAAGAATTGGTTTCCCATCGCAGCCACGTCAAATTAAACGAAAAAAGAAAAAAGAAGAAGAAAAAAAACCCCCTTGAATTGAGAAGCGCATGCTTTGGTTCTTTAGCGCTTAATCTCTTTTACTTCACACCTGGTTGTTAGACCCGGCTCAGTGTTATTCAACGGTGATGCCGGGTTACACAACCCAGTCTCACAGCCATCCCCTCCAGAGAATCGCCAAGTATATTCTGAATACAAGTGTTGAGCAAACGAATCTCAATGATGACTCCAAAGATATTGAGCGAGGATTTCTTTTTTTCATTTTCATTTTTTTTTCTCATTTTGGGCGATAGCAGATCAGTTTTCAAGGAGGGTGGGAAGCTGTTCAAGGAGACAGTTGTTTGATTGTTTCTGGTGTACAGGATTTGTGATTATTGTCTTATCACGCGATTGATTGACTAAAGTATTGAGTGGATAACCAACGATAAAAGCATCAGTTTCCAGTGATGGATTTTCTTCATCTCGTTTACGGGTAACCATTTTTTCCCCCCCTGACTTTCGTGAACGACGGGAAATCATCTTCTCATTTTTCAGGTTCACCTTTGTCATGGTATGGATCACTGAGATGACTTGCTTTAGTCAATATCTCTTTGGAAAATCCGTTAAAAAAAAATAGACTGCTTGCTTAAAAGGTTCAGTGCAAGAAAAAAAACCTGTTTTTCTTTTCACTGTTGAATTGATCAAATCACCAACCCATTAATGGTTTTTAATAGCCTGAATATATGACTTGCAAACTCTTTTGCTTTTGTGTATTTTAAAGCTGAAAGTGCTCGGATATATATATTTTTTTAACAGTGTGAGTTTCAGGGAATAACACGAGTGGTTTCACATCTACTTCATTTGTAGATAATGCCCAGAGTAGAATTCATACGGACTCCGTGGAGAATTTCCTTTTATTATTATTTGAGACATGAAACGGTTTATGTGTTTTCAGTAATATGTAACTGAACCACTTCCAGCATCTACAGCCTAATCCCAGGTCATGCCATTTCATTTCATGTTAGATTTTCTTACAAACCAATACAGACTCGCCGGTAGTAAGAGAAACCACCCCATAACATAATCTTATCAGCCAATGAGTACTTTCTCCTGATAGTATATCCACAAGCCCTGTAAGTTGATTGCGCTGACATAAAATTTATGCCCCGGGGCAAATGCTAGGGAAACAGTTTGACTAATCCGTAAAAAGAAACATGTTTGTTAATGGCGTTTGAGTGCATTTTCCGCATGGCTGGTAGTACGTCGTCATACCAGCCATGGTATTAACCTTGACCTAGTCCTGTAACCTTTGGCTGCCGAGATGTATCGACGAGCGCATCTGCCTTCAAATTCTCAGGGTGAAATCAAGCTTGCTCAAGAGTTACATCTAAGCGGTTCAGCCTGAGCTTCGTCTTGAAGGCGTTGCCACGTCTGGAGTTTCGCTCCTGAAATCTGAGAGTACATGTAGTAGGTTTTTTTTTTTTTTAACGAGCATTTGTGCTCCACTTTACCACCATGTGGTCTTGGTGCATTGACCGACCAGGCAAAAGTACGGGGGTAACATTCATGAAACCAGACATAGAGCAAACATCCATGTCAAAGAGTTGACACCTCAACCAGAGTTACTTCCACCTCCCTCCCACTGCCAAGTTAATTAAAAAACCTTTAGAGACAGTCAAGAACTGTTGTCCTTCTCTCCTCCCTTACGTCAAAACAAGAAGGGGGGCTGGGTGCCTGCATTTCTCAATTCCTTTCATGTGGGTGAAGATACTAATGGGAATTAAGCTGTAGTTGAATGCAAACTCTCCTCTAAAGTTAAGCGCAGTGGGTTGGAGACACCAAGGCGAGAAGAGGAATTGAGAAGTAACTAATGCACTCACACATGGGAGTCACAACCTTGTTTTCCTTACCCTGTTTTCATGCCCTCTGATGTACGTCCTTTCTTATATTTTCATATAACTTGAATGGGGTCTCTTCCTCCACACCCCCTTGACTGTGATTGACAGTTGATTGTGTGTAGTGCTTGGTTTAGATAAAAATGTGTCCAGAGCACTTCCGAGTCCTGCAGTTAAAGTGTCTTAACCCTCAGGTGATGTGCCTCACATTATTGTGGTTAATAAATAAAGCGTACTTTGAAATGGAGCACACGTTCTACACAACATGAAAATAAGAGATAATACAAAAACGCCAGTGAGAATGTTTTCAAGTATGACTTACAAATCATGGAATGATTAAGTACACTTTTGCATCGGGTTGAAGGAAGGAATGTGAAGCCAAGAAACATGGGAGAAGTCTGAGCCGGAAAGTCCTGAGTTGACAATGTGCTGATAGAAGTGTCGCCTAATATTGAATCGTGAAGATTTTAAAACAAAGTTCCGATGGGGGTCGGGATTTGTTGGCAAAACAACTTTTAATTATCAGTGTTTATCTGTCAACAACAAAAATCAAGTAATTTGAGATAGAAACCTCAAGAACATACGTCATTGTGAACGCTTACAATGCAGTGATTTTGTTCCCATCATTTTACGTCCTGACTAAATTTACTTGACAACTTGATGTGATAAATTTAAATCTGTATGATGGAACGAACACGGGTTATCGAATTCGGTCATGCGTTCTTTGTCAATCACAAATTTTTGGTCTAGTATCTGCACTCATCTCGACCTAAATATTAGCACCCCGATGCTCTAGGCCGGTTATAATATTACCCCCTCCCCGTACACAAAATGTGCCGTTAATGCATCAGCAGTAGATGTTGGAGTGACCGCGCAATAAACGCCGGCATGGCTTGGTTTGGACAGCTTATGCCATGGCATCCTGATTACTATCCTGATTGGTAACTGGAGCAGAAGAAAATGCATGATGATGAGGGAGAAGGGAGAGAGAGGGGGGGGGTAGGGGGCAAGAACTCAGCTATGGGGAGAGAGTAAAAGAGAATCTTGGGTACTGGAAAGTACAGTGGGCTTTAGCTGCCTGTAACACACCTGCGGCATGATACGCATAATTGGTGCCAAATGATGCTGGGAGAGCGACGACTTGTAAACTGCTTGCCTGACTGTCCATTTGAATAGTCAGCAGTGCTGTGTCTTTCCACCCTTTCTCTCCCTGGATGGGGGTGCGGAAACATTCTGGGCGAAGATGTAACACAATTAAAGCTACACTATCTCTGTTGATCCAGATGGAACTAAATTCACTACGTTTGTGCTGGTATTCTCTTCGGCGTAATTACACTTGTTTGATGTTTGTCTGCTTAACTCAATTCAGAATCAACTCCTGTCAAAGTCATTTTCGGTGGCGCTGCTGTCGTGAGGATTTTAATCTCTTTTTTTGGTGTATTGACGAGAGGAGATACACTTTCTTTAAGACATGGGGTACAATAGAGTTGCTCAATGGACGTGATATTTGCAAAGTTCATGCAGTATTTCTGCTTGATATCACGAGAATGCTCACCTAGACAAAGCGTGTACTCTGCTGTACTTTTCCTCATTTTTCGGGCGTACACCTTTCTCTTCACGGCAGTCTGCGAGTCGTACAATAAACTACACCAGAATCAATATCTCTGAATGTTCCAAAACAAATGTAGATTCCCCTCGGGGAGAAGGGGGGGGGGCTTTCGGTTAAGAAGGACTGGTTATTGGGATGGCTTGAGCCGCGGCATTCAGCCCGCTGGAATTTTTCTTTGTAGCTAATGCAGTGGGCCTTCTGGATTCAGTAAAATGTACAACTGTATGGCATGGCAATGATGCAGCTCCCAGGAGGCCAAGGATCTGTCTCTAGCTATGTGCATCAGCGTTTGGTTTCTCCATCTTTCATTACTGTTCCTCATTTAGCTTTAACCATTAAAGACAAATCATCAATTTGCAATCAATTTGCAGTCAAATCCACGGCCCCTCAGAACTGTGTTCATTGAAAAAAATGAACCCCGCACACCAGTAAAAGGTCAAATTAAAAAAAATACCTTATAAATATACGCCTATTTGGTGACGATAAAATGTTCTATTATGTAGCTCTGTGGTTATATCGTTCCTTTAAACTCTATTTGGATGATGTCATCAATTATGCACAATGGCTGACCTTCTGGTGATCCCTGCTTGTGTTTCTTTGTATGGCTTCACTCCATGTTCAATTCTAACCGGGTGCCATGGATTGGCACTTCACTCATTCAGCAATTGTTGTGCTGGTAGAAGAAAAGAGAGACTGGTTAACATAGAGTGAATGTAGCATGTTACCGATCACCGCTTTTGAATACTGCTTTTCAATGGATACCACAAAAGCCATGTTTTCACTGGGCATTAAAAAATTCCCACGGTTAGGGAATCACTGTGAACGGGGTTTTTTTTCCCCGTCATCCATCATCCATTTACATAAATATGCAAGTATGAACCATTACTGCTATGGGTGACCTGTCTGTCAGGCGACTTCAAATTTATTTAAAAGTCAAGTAATTCAAACCGGAATCAAAACTAGTTCTTGAGACAATCAGCATAACTTTGCATGTAATGTTGATCCTGTTAGCTGAGAAAGTTTTTATGTGTGGATATTGACTAACATAGAGCAAGGGTATCATTGTGCGGCAGTGTAATTTTCCCGCGTGACTCATTGTATTGCTTCTTTTTGGAGAACTTAGAATGTAGATTAATGGCTCCCTTGGTTCTTAATTACATACATGGAGTACAATTACAGTGTATTAATACTGTGAAATCTACCTGGTCCTATTATTGTGATCGGGAACAGGACCTGTGCCCCTGTCGATGAAAGGAGACCTTATCTAACCCACTGTTTGAGATGGAAGTGAGACTTTACAGTACAATGGGAAGCATTGTTCATTGTTCTCTAGCAGTAGTCATTCCTAGCAAGTAGAGAGTGTCTTTGTAGTCCGCCCACCATGTATTAAATTCCCCTCCCGTAGTCTATGGTCCCATACAGCCTACAGTCAACCAGAAATCCTATCCATGACCAACTCGTGTTCCAAGCCCGCAAGATCTGGGCTCATTGGCCGACATCAATTCTCTGTACATGCAGCGATTTCTGTCCGCGAGCGTTCCCCCCGTATCTTTTCCTATTAGCGGGTCTCGGTGTAAAATCATCCCTACGATAGCTGTGACGAACCCACGGGGTGATTTGAGGGTGTCCTGCGAGCGGGGTTTTCCTAGGGACTCGCGCTACGCGATCCCTCATTATCAATATTCAGTGTTTACGTTTCAGACGGGCGCGCCTTGGGCTATAATGTGGGGAAAAGGAAATTGGGAAACAAGGGTTTGTCTCCAGAAAAAAGAAACAATAACACTGGATTCGCCAAGACTTGTTTGTGACAGGCAGCTTCGCCAACTTCTGTTTTGTAATGAAACTTTTCCGACTGCACATTCGTTATATATGGCCTTGAATAATATTGAAATTGGGGAAAATGGATTTTATGTGTTATCGTAATGTAAATGTACATATACATGTACCATCAAGATTGCCATATTGATAATAAACAAATAGAAAATGATAAAACAATTGAATACAATTTATAGATTACACGCAATCACTATGGGGCAAATACTACCAAAATGCTGGAATATTAAGAGTGAAATTGCTAAACCGGCCAAGTTGGTGTCACACCTGGCAGATTCATTGACACAAATCGGCCAATCCTCGCAGACGTAGGAAAGATGAGACCTGCGCCTACCAAAATACAGCAAAGACAACCTGTCAATATAATTATGAAATGACAAGAAGAGCTAGAGGCATATGGTAGAAACCATACACAAGATGAAAGTGGTTGGGGGGGGGGGTTCGGATGGATAAGAGAGAAGAGGAACTGTATGGTGTGGATATCACACAGCGCTGTTTGTACAGCATCGTATTGACAGGCAGGTGGCGTGGTACGTGTTAGGTATCCAGCGTCCGCTTAAAGAACCCTGATGCGCGGGCATGCCGTTGCCCCACACAGGCATTCAGCTTTAAGAATGGGAACACTGGTGGCATTCAGGATTGTATGTGACCAGACAATCATGGATTTGTTATTGTTTTAATAAAAAAACGTTTTCAATTCATGATGCAACATTCCAGAGACTGAAGGATAGTGTGATGTAATCTTTTATTGGGGTGGAGGGGGGGGGGGGGTGGCATTAGCATATGTGAGATAGAAACACCATTTGGAGAGTGATAGTGGTCTTCATTAAATCTGATATTACATTTGAGCACTGATTCGGAATTAATTTCTGAGGGTTAGAATTGATGAGGAACAGTCAGAAGTCAACTCTATAGTTATTTTCTGTCTGTTATGTTCAGTTCTGATCAGTAAGGAGACGGTGTCTCTGTGTGTATTTTCTTTTATAGAATCTCACGGCAGAGTGGCTGTATTATTTTGTAATGGTATTGGCTGGGTCAGTGTATTTGTGCACAGTTTAAACCAATCTTTTGCATGAATTATAGCAACACTAACAATAAAGTAAGATTTGTAGAGCACCTTTGCTGAAACAACCCCAAGGCGCCTTACAAAACGTAAAAGTCTTTCAAATGTGGACAACAGTATAAAAGCATATACTCAATTTAGAATGATGACAGTAAACTAGAATAGTAGTATAGAAGAATACATCATGCAGTATTTAAATTTACGAAGACAATAAAACTGGAGAGTATTTTTAGCTTCATCATGGTTATATTATTGTCTGGCTCGGGCAACTTTGCCCTGGAGGGTCTTCCCAGGTTGAACAATCTACACATTTGTACAAGTAAAATAAGTAAGGAATTAAATATTGTTTTTTGAGTTCTGAGGGATTCACGTCAGAGCTGAGTGAATGATTCTGTATTGATGCTTTAGGGGTCTGTATACAATTGGTAATTACTCATAAAATTAATGGCAATAAAAACTTACTTGTTAAGAAGTACAGCAAATTCTGATAGTATAAAGCATTTTGAGAAAGATTTCACTTTGGAGTAATGTGGTTATGGAAAAAGATATCAGTTTTTATCCAAACAAATTTGAATTTGAGGAGCGTTTCTGTCATAACCACTCCAGATCTTCGGCAATATCTCAAAAAACCTACCACCTTTTGAAATGAAATTTTCACAGGTTAGTTTTATGGTATATATCTACAATTAGGATTGAAACAGTGGGTTCCAATTACTAAATGTATACAATCCCTTTAATGTGGATTCGTGTGACTCCCAACAAGCCAGGGTTTCCTCGACCCTGATTAATATGCACGAAGCTAACCCCAGTTACAAACGCCTGCTCAGTCATGCTTCCAAATACTCAAAATCAAACCCCTCAGATTTTATCAGCGAAATGTCACATATATATATGATGCATGTCAAAACTAATAAGGAAACCCATGCTGTAGTCTTTAAGACCAAACCAATCAATTAACTCTGACAAATCCATAGTAAAGTGGTTAACAATTAGGCAGGGACCAAATACGCAGCGGGTATTTTGATATATTTCGAGTGCGCACACCACGGACGCTAAGTGCACTTTACCTATAATAAAAAATGAATACTATAGTAACAGCCAGTGAATAAAATGTGTCAGAGATTTTTTCTTGTCTGTTCATCATTTAATCTCGCTCTTGAGTGTGTAGTGTACTACAGCATGTGGACGTTGCCCCCATTGGGGTACTGCATAAGAATGCTAAAGTACAGTCACCTGTTTTCAGCGTGGCCATCTGCCAGGATACTCAGACAGTTAATTTAAGATCAGTACATCATTAATAACGCATTTTGTATATATACTGTGCCCCCCCCCCCCTCCTCCCTTAAAGAAAAAAGGAGGTTTGACGCATTTCACACATGCAGGTCGTTATGATGTGGTGGCATAAATAAAATGGCTTCACTGTCAGGGGCAGCTGTGTTGTCTTCGACTGCATCAATTGTTTTTGCAGGTACTCATTCAAGTTATGACAAACCATCGCTTTACTATGCATCGACTTTCTAGAAGTGCAGGGGGTCATTTCAAATTCATAACAGCAGCTTCATTAATGAAGATTGGAGGATGTTGTGCGTGGATGACGGCACGGGTTGCGACCACCATTTCCTCTCTTGTGTGTGTCTAACCCAAGTTTAACCTCCCCCCACGGTAAGTGTTTCCACCATGGGTGTCATTCCCACAGACCAGTGTGTGGGGGGCTCGTCTCCATGAAACACACCAAAACAAATCCAGCCTGACTCCCCTATCACTGGGGCTGATCTCCACGGCCATCACCCCGAACAAATCAGCAGGTTTACACAGGGTGATAGCACTGTATGCTCAAGTCAATAATTGAAAGAGGTACGGATAGCATTTGTGATTCTGTACGACACCCCTCAGTGAAGTGGAGGCAGTGTGCCAGGGCAACTCGCTAGGAAAAAGAGACCCCATACTTTAGTTTCCATAGCGATCTGGAGGACAGATGTCAATCAAGCGAGGTCAGGGGTCAATAGGCCTGTCGGTTTGTTTGTTTGACAGTTTTCATATCATAAGATGATAAGAGAACTATGTTGAGAGTACACAGTGTGGTCTGATAATTGTTATAATAGTGTTTTAATTGAGGGCAGTCTTAAATATCCAGATTAATCAATGTACGGGCAATCGGAAGTAATTATGACGTAGCGTCTCACTAAGGATTTCTTACAGCTTATGTTTTGAAACTTATAAACATATGTAAGCCCATTTATCATTGTGCACCGTAGAAAGCTGTAAAGAGCTTATTTAATGCATTTTGCGATGACTTAACAAAGAATTTGTAGATAAGCTCTGGAAATCCCATCTGCTATTTTATCAATCAACAAACTTGCAACTATATGAAATATTAAGAAGCGAATTGCACTTGAAGGTACTTAGGCAGTAAATCCATACTTTGGGATTTGAAAATTCCGAAAATAAATCTCGTTGGCACGTCCCAGTGATAGAAATAAATGCCCATGGGGCCTCTGATCAAAGCGGGGGGAAAACGATCCGAGAAAAATTTGGAATGATAAATAATGCATTTCTGGTGAAATAATCAAACTGTGCAGCGAAGGATAGGTGTCGTAGCAACGGGGCATTTGTCCTGCGATATCACTCATCGGTGCGTTGATTCGGGCAAGATTTATGCATGGGTGTAGAAGGGGAGCGTAATTGAGAAATCTGATGCTGTGCTTCTATGGTTACCCTCCTGTGCGGAGATGGAAATGGGCTCGGTATAAGGGAGATAACGGGGAGGGAGCGGGCGAGAAAGATGAAGACAGGTGGCTTGTGGTAAGGAAGATGCATGGCCCTGCACCGAGGAAACCATCCATCACTCAAAGAAGATTCTGCTTCCTTGCATGCTTAAAAAAACGAAGAACCATGACAAAACAAAAAATCTAAATGGGGAGGGAGAGGTGGAGAGGATACAGGGGTAGAAGAGAAGAGGCTAAATCAGTCTCTTGAAGATGACGAGATTGAAGAGGTCTCAAAGAAAGAATTTGAGGTTAGAGTCATACCGAAGGAGACTTGAAAGTTAAGAAATGGGTAAAAGTACACAAGAAGTACACAAGAAGTCATCCTCAAAGCTACACAAATGTTGGATGTACTCATACTAATCAGATCTAACCCCTACATTTTATAGAGTGCCAGCAATGCATAAATTGCATATTCCGCGGTTCTTAAACAGCTCACATTCAAGAAATTACGTCTGATCGTCGAGATTTAGCTATTCCAATTTTATGTGCCTTACGCTTATGGCATCGGGCGCTCTTAGCATGTTTGGAATGCAGTGTCTTAACTTAGTGTTTTGTGCTCATGGGTTTGATTCCTGGTCAGGTTGCAAGTAGCATTTGTGAGTAAGAGACTGTACCATAAATTGCTTCTCTACACACAGGAGTAGGATATACGTGTTCAGTGATTGTTTGATTACTCTGGCAGGCTAGAGAGTAAAGTATTTGGTATCATTTCTGGAAAAAACTTATTAACTCTTTCAGTGCCTGTTTTTTTATGGTGTGTTTTGAACCTAAAATGCCAAGCTTTTGAGATTTTTCAAAATTCTGTAAAAAAATAAATAAATAAGTCGTTCTCACCAAACAAACCGTATCTTGCTGATTTTTGTTGCCTTGGTACATTCCAAAGTCAATAGTATTTCTCGTTACAGTGATAATTCCCTCTTGTGATAACAGGTACACACATGTATATTAGGGGTTGTACGTACGATTGATGACACTTTTTGAGTACAAAAAATAGATCGTACATGTACAATAATGGCGCTTTTGGAACACATAAAATAGATCGTACATGTACGACCCTGGCACTGAAAGAGTTAAGATCAATTTCAACACTACATCAGGATTGTACAAATCAGAAGCAAAACTGAGTAGTATTACAGGAGCAAAGCTGCAGTCTCACATATCCGTAGAAGAACTGCCTTCAAAAATGTTAAGTTTCATTTTGCGATGATGATGATTCGTCCTCTTTGCCTTTTACAATACCCAGTGAATTGAAATTGCCTGCTGGCTTCTAAGCGCCTGGCTTGCCAAATATAACCAGAAGTTAGGAACGTGCACTCGCATCGTCCCGCGAGTTGTGGCAAGACGCCTTCCAATTTGACTCTGGCCTTCACTGAAGGCTCGGAATGATGGAATCCCGCAAAGAAAGATTGTGAAGGAATGCACTCTATCCATGCGGCTTTAGATCAATCACCCTGCGACCCAGAAGAATTAAGCGTACTCCCACACAGGCTTGTGCACACACTAAATCCCAAATGAGAGTAAAATGTCTTCTCCTGGATGGTAAACATGCTCATAATCGTGGAAATAGGCTAAAAGGTCAGTTCTGTACATCACTGCTTGATTTAATTCAATCTTGGTCCATTTCACTCTGAATTCACCTCAAGGCATATATAAAAAAAAACTAAAAAAATTCCATCCTTAATACATTTTGTGATATTGAGCGTAGGTTGTATATATAATAGCACATGGCGGAACAGATCCATGTCGGGAATGAAAGAAAGAAAAAAAAAAGGTTTCTCAACATTTCTGTTTCTCATAATGGATTTGTACAAGAGCTGCACAGCTTTCCACACAGTTCTTTCCTGGCATTTAAACTGTATTTCCAATAACTATTATTGATGTCCTGTGGCCTGTATATTTCAGTAAAATTATTTTTATTCAAGTATAAACTTTTTTAACCGGCATCTTTTGTTACAAGGCTCCCCTTTTCACTGAATATTCACACTGATAATAACATAAGTCTGAGTCCAAAGTGGCTTCTGAAGAAACAAATCTCGAGTTCGACTGGGGAATTTGGTTTCAAACTTTGTTCTGTTTGTGTGAACTAATAATTTAATCCAGTTGAAATCCAATTGTTGCAAGTTGATCTCTTTTTTGGAGCTTCTCTTTAATGGTCTAACCAAACACCAGAGTCCCATGAGCCATTTCTTATACATGTCGCTTAGACCCTACCATCAATCACCCAAACCAGTCTTCAGATCATAGGTCACCACTATTTGTCATACACATAGGGTAGGTGTGTTATGACAAATTGGCTTGAACCACGGAGAAGGGTCGCAAGCACAAAAGCAGTTCATGTGCGGGGATCGTTGGCAAGGTTTCGCGATGCACCTGGTCTCGATTTAGAGAGTTGTGACGCAATTAGGGGGGCGGACGATTCAGTTTGAATCTGATATTCGAAAGACCAAGAAATAAACGTTAATATTGTAACATGGGAGTCGGTCTAGTACCCTGACTTATGCTTGCATGGACCCTGCGAGCATATTGCGTCAGAGGGAACCATACTTAAGTTCCCAAGGATGACAGCTTTGTACTTTATCCGAACCCAAACCTTGGCTCAGTTCCTGACTTAGATTGATGCAACATTCAATACTTTGAAGTCCCATGTGGAAACTTCAGTACTCAGGAATGGCAGACAGAGAGCCCAAAATGTGGAGAAGGCCCTTAATCTTTAAGATTTGATAACACACTCTGAACTCATCCCCACACTATTAGCCCGGCTTTCCAGTAGCGCTCTAATTTATTCACTTCTTGCTAGGAGTGAATGTGGAGCAAGGTTGGGGTTTGACATAGATTTCTTGTAAGGGTCACCATAGTCATATGTAGAGGGGGGGAAGCCCAAGATGGTAGGTGCATGATCGATCTGGGGAAGGAATTCAGCGAATCAATGTGAGATGCCGTACAAGATACCATGACCGGTTAAGCTGACTTTCTAACCCAGCATTCTAATGAGCAATTCCTATGTGACTATCCAAAACAATCTGTGCTAGGATGATCTACTCTCGAGTGCAATTTAAAACGAGTTTTGCGCACTGTTTACCTGAACATGAACGCGATGAAAACAAGTAAGCCGGGAGGAAAACGAGTATAAGCCAGCATCAATAAAGACGGGCTTTTCAGACCATAATACTGTGTCTTAAATCAACACACTTAATAGCGACGCACTCCAGTGCAGCGTAGCCATACTCCAGTAAAGTGCTTTAATAACCCACACCACCAACTGTGTGTAGTATAATAGGAGCATCATGAACATGGCTTGTAGCTGACGGTTCTGTGCACTCAGTTCAATGTATTACATACCTCTTGTGTCCACGGGTTTCTCCTTCACTTAGAAATTTCTCGGCCAAACCTAGATTAGGTTGCGTGCTGGTTTTGGGGGGTAAAATGCTGCGCCTGACCTGGGATGGAGATTGGCAACCGTGCTGGACGGGGATAATTAAACTGAGCAGTTGTCTAACCTTACTTGTACTTTATATGGAGTTCTGTTGGGATGGTATGTCAAGCCAGAGGGAGGGAACGTTCCCACGAGCTTGTCATAATATTGTCTTGGTTTGTAAGGGGGGGGGGAGGGGGCAATGACTTCATTCTCTTTGAAAAGGAATCCACTGGGGACTCTGAAAGTAAAATAAGGACGGTGAATCGCTGGAGATGAAACAGATGCCGAGACAAACCAGAGCAAAATAATTGTATAGGATAGGAGATCAAATGAATAAGCGAGGGGGGGGGGGACGACGACAATATGACTAAAGAGTCCGTAATGCGTGTTCCAGTTCCCTCTTTTCGAAATATCCCGGCAAATTGGCTCTTACAGAAGTCAATGCATCATCTGAGATGATATTAAGAAAGGAGAGAAAGGGAAGAAATTCCATGACATATATCAGTTTTCCATGCCCATATTCAGGCAAATCGATCAATCCAAGATAAACAGTTTACCCGTTCACCACCAGGGAGTAGGAGGTGGAAACCATGATAAGGCTTTCTACGGACTCCCTACAGCATCCAGGTTGTAATTTCTGTTCCTTCCCCCCCTCTTTTTCTGCTGCCATCGATTGCCGGTGTAATCATGACCCAGAAAGCCCCCACAAGAGAGGGCGAGTTACTGAGGCAGCTTCAGTGATTTCACGTTGGCCTCTTCCCGCAAGCACCTTTTACTTAATATTTTATTTTTGGTCATTCTAGAGGTTTTTTCCCCCTTCTCTTTCCGGTTATTCAAAAATGATGATTTGTGGGTAGGAATCCTTCAGTATTTTAAGCTCTGTCTCGAGGGAATTCCGCGGACAGAGAATGTTTCTCTTGAAATCACCATTATGACCATACAGTCTTACGGCACACAGGATAGGACAAATTTGTACAACATGCTCATATCAAAGACACTGCTCCGCTAGGTTCACTCTCGGTGGAATTCTCCCAGCAGATATAACTGAGCGGCAGTTTAAGAAGGAAAAAAAATAGAAGAAGAAGATCTTTGCGTAATCAGCAGCGGTTGATGAAAAGCAAAAGAGATGCCTTGAAGCTTGTGGCTGCCATCAACCCCTAGTGATTTAGTGTAAACGATTTGATTTGCACCCCCCCCCCCTCTCTCTCCTCAAATTGTGGCAGAGGTTTCAATTGATACTGGAGCAAACCGGATGAAATCTTAGGGGCTCTTGGTTTCTTAATCAGTACTCATCTTATGCAGTGTCGTAGACGTTCCTGATAACATGAGGTTTAAGCGCCTTTGGCAGAAATGTTGTCATCAAAACTGTAATACCTAAATCACTCATGCATGTCTTATAGTCGGGCGATGTTTTCACTGTCAATATGAATAACTGTTATCATCTTTATCTAATGACAATTTCAATGTACTCAACACACTATTTTTTTGAATCGTGGAGAAGCATTTACAAGGAGGGGAAGTTCCACGGAGTGTCTGCGACCGTTAACCCATTATTTTATTAGTTTATATTCCTTTTGCAGTGTGGGCCTATTTTCATAAAGCTGCTTAGTGGAAAATATTGCCAAGCGCGATAAAGGCAGGGCACCAGTGGCAACAATGTAAAGGACGTTACGTTTTGGCCGGTCACCTGTTCTGCATATATGCAGGATTTTCTTTGCTGAGCAAGTTTTTTCATCAGTTTTATGATGAGGCCCTGGTTTTGAGACAGACACTTCCGTCACTTATATTGAAAATTGTTGTTTTTGAAAGTTGGTTTACTTTTATTGCCAATTAAAGCCAAACATGGCCCTAGTCGTTGTTGACTGCAGCTATGTTCAACATTGGTACATAATGGACTACTCTTTATCTGTAAACATTCAACCAATTACCAACATGACTTATGCATTTGACAAGCCAATTTTGCTATTTCAGCAAGGGTAAGCCCTAACATAACCAAATGCTTTCATTAGCAGCTAACTAGTCGTGCAAACATATTAAATTGTGTGGTGCGAGTTGCTGGGTAACGGAGCGTTAATGGTCCCCCGTTGTGACATAGCCTGAGTGTTCCAGCAAATGTTTGCTCACTCAAAATAGAAGAAAACCATCAACACAAATGATGACTCCCTTTTGAAAATTGCCCAACCCCCAGAGTTGCATTGACTATGTACGCAGTTAACTACACATTCAGTATGGCTTCTCCAATGTGATTGTGACCAACTAAATCAACCAACTTTCATAAACGAGAAATACTAAGTAATGCAGCAAGTTGTGGAGCACAGATTAGTTGGTGCCAGTCACAAGCAATTAACATCATTCAGACATTTGGCTGGTAACTTGTTTAGTTGCAGTAAAAATGTCCTGTGATCAGAAATTTAGTGTTTAAAAAACCTGGTTTGTATAAGGCTGGAATCTCATCTGTTTAAAGGCACTGTACATGTTTGGTAATTACTCAAAATATACATTAGCATAAAAACTGACTTGGTGACGAGCAACAGAGAGCTGTTGATAGTGTAAAACATTGTGAGAAACGACTCCCTCTGAAGTAACATAGTTTTTGAGAAAGAGGTAAACTCTCACGAAAATAATAAAAGACTTCTTGCAAGAAGCCTTTTATTCCTATCTGAAAGCACACATTTGTACAACGAGGGTGTTTTTTCTTTCATCATTTTCTTGCAACTTTTATGACCAAATTAGCCCAAATTTTCACAGGCTTTTTATTTTAAGCATATGTTGGGATACACCAAGTGAGAACACTGGTCTTTGACAATTACCAAACATGTACAGTGCCTTTAAGCTGATATGTCCTTTTTTCAATGAGGAAATAAATCTTGCACATGTGCTGAGCAGTTTATGAGAAGACTGCGTTAACAAAGAAACCAAGGCCAAGACCAGTAGGTACAGTCAATGGAGACACTGACCTCTTAAAACTGTCCGAGTACATACATGTAATTCCACATTCAGTCCTACATTTAAAATGACCACACCCATTTCACTAAACCTTTGGTATTCCAGTCTGTGTGTATTTTAGGTCTAGAGCGTTTTGCTGTAATCTGCTGCTTTCTATAATATATCACATTGCATTTTAATGACGGGTGGTTGGTGCCCAACCATTGCGGGGTTACTTCCAAATGAAGTAAATGAGACCCAAGTTAGAGTAATTTAAACCCAGTAAATATTGAGGTTAGTTGTTGGCGTTGCTCAGCTGTATTCTGGTGTAGTAGTGGGCAGGGTTAGATGAGGTTGTTAAAGGGATGTGAGAATGATGGCGTTTTGGGGTATGGTTGGTTGATAATTAAGAACTTGGTGTGTCATGAATTGCTTTTGTACAGTTTTAGTTTTCATATTTATAACAGGAATTTTTTTTCTCAGCTGGCTGGAATTTTTCATGCATGTCTGTGTCTCTGGTTTTTAAGAAAGTCTTTTAGACCTTGAGATTTGTTCATGAAATTAAATGACAAAGGGTAAAAAGACAGCAAATGCGCATAACAAATAGAAAGCTTTTCGGTTAATCCTCTATAGTTTGCTTGATAGGAATTTCATTTCGCAGAACAGACCGTGAAACTGTATGGGTATTTTTACTTTCAACAATTTTGCATCAACATAAGTTGAAAAAGAAGATTTGATTTCATAAAAAAAATATAGTCTACGATGGAGTTGTTTTACTCATTTTCGCCTCGGGAGACTTACACTGACTATATTGACACAATATTTGATCCAATCCTCTCCATATCTCACAATTTTAGTTGACATGGTCCTAGCTTCTAGGTCAGTTGAACTAGTTTAAGCTTTCACTTCAGTTTTTTCAGCTTGTTTCTTGATGTCAGTTGAACATGTCACTGTTCTAGTTTTCTGCTCGGCTATCCAAGTGGCCTAGTATTTGAACTAAAAGCACTTGTAAGGTGATATAATCCACCACCACCCATTAGCTGTATCAATATGACATCTGGGAAAAAATAGTGCAAATCATGTATATGTCATAGACTCTCCTGAAAGTACGATCCATGGCAATTTTTCTCTGTAAACGTTTTTCAATTGGTATTTTTTTCCCCCTTGATTAATTATTTCATATGATATGCTCTTCGTTTGAGGGACCAAAGTTAATTTGATCTATTACCTGTTTTTTAAAAATACTTTTATCAAGAATTTTGTTGTAGCTATCTCATTGAACAAAACTTTTCTTAAGTCTTATAAATAGATAAATATATAAAGAAATACAAAAATACTTTGCATCTTCCGAATTAGATCTTCATTTAAAAGGGATTGTCTGTGGTACTTTTTTTAAAGAGATAACATTTACATTATTTTTTGGTCTTCAGGGAAGCTTATCATAATATAAATTAGAGTAAAAAGCACATCACAATGGCTTATTGCAATTAAAAACAAAAACAACAACAATAAACAGTGTGCACCTGTACAACAGTTGCAATTGTTGTTTACAAATAATTCCTGGGTAATTTTAACCCCACTGCCAACCCATGTTCGTTTCACACTTGATTCAATTCACACTTGATTCAATTCACACTTGATTCAATTTTCCCGGGGAAGAATGAATACTCAATATTTTAACCCTGGGGTTATCTCACCTATTGTTATCTCACCTGTTTCCCGGGAAATTGACATTTCCCAGGAGTTTGCCAGGGTTAGCTTAGTGTGAAAAGGGGCAACCAAATCTTTCCTATAAACTTCGGGGAAATACGTGTAGTGTGAAAGGGGCTTGACTTTCTCAGGATGAGAGTATTTTTGATTGGAAACAGACCTCTTGAAGATTAGAGCTCGCGTTGACAAATTTTAACCAATCTTTTGAAGAATGAGATAATTTTATAATGGATGTTTTGAGGCTGTTTTTGTAAAGTGGAGGCTGGTATGGCTATACCAAGATGTTTTTTTCCAGAGTCGGTCTCTTTCGAGATGTCACTCTACATGTACATATTTGTCTGGTAACAATAAATCATGCTACCACACATGAAAGCATTAAGGGTTGAAGAGGTCAGTCGCTTTGAAAAAAAAAATATCTACAAAAACTTGACGTTTTTTAGCTGAATAATGTGCAAACCAGCAGTGCTGCAAATTGAATGGATTCAGTCGAATGCTGAGTGGTAAACAAAAAGGTGAAATTGTAATGTGAATCAGTCCTGGAGTTTATAAACCTATGTTGTCATTAATCATTTTGTAGATGAAGTTTAGGTCTTGGACCTTTTCTGCTGGTATGAAGTGACTTAATTGACTTTATTACATTAGAAAAGTGCTACACTTGGAAAGTACCTTGTTTAACGTTAAGAAAGCTTGTTGGTTGTTTTGTTGGGTTCGAAAGTAGTTATACGTGTACCGCATTTCAACAGGCATAATTTTGTTGTTATTAATACAAGAAAACCTCCTTTCACTGTGGTTGATGTCTCTCCACGTCTTCACTGACCAATTTTTGGGAAGTTCCTCTTAAACAGTGTGGACACAAGAGGTCTCACTGCAGTGTGAATGTCTTGACTCCAAGAGGACACTAGTCCAACCTCCCAGTGGGAGGTGCTGTTTGGGACACCACCATATAAGGTGAGATGACTGCCTCCTTAGAGAGCCACCCCCTCCTTCTACATCATCATAACCTCTGTCTCTAAGGCCACCAGCCAGCAGCTGGCACTCACCCAACAAGCGGCCATGCTTTCAACCTTGGTATGCTGCTGAGTTCGACTCCACATGGCTCTTCAAAATGGACCGGATTTGAGAGTAAAAACACTCCAGTAGTAATGCAAGAAATGAAGCAACTGTTACTACATATGTAGTGCTTGTAGTCAAGGACTTAAAGACAAGAAGAGACAGAAACTGCTTCTTTGTCTGTCGCAGATCCTGGGGAAAAAAACAAAAGGAAAACCCATTGGATTAATAGGGTTGTTGTGTTATTATGACAGAATGAAACTTGTAACTGACTTTGATTGTATTGCGGTTCTGTCTAGATTCTCAGAACAACTCCAGCTATTTGATTGAATGGGTTTTAAGTTATCCAACAAATAATCACTTCTGAAACTAAAGACGTTTTTTTATCGTAGGTGAAACTAATTCTGTTAGGTGTAAGTGTGCGTGTGCATAAACATTCAACTGTATAGGAGTTCTTATAGGCTTTCAGTGGAACAGTTTGTGTTTAAATTGAGTAAATTTAATAAAGTGCATTATGCTATTATACGATAAGTGTGTTTACAAGATAAGAACTTCAGGTTGCTATTACAAAACCAGGCAGGCAATATTAATTTTGCTGTTATTCAATTATTCTTTACTTATTGAAATGACTTGCTTAAGAGAATGTGGCTGGGAACCGTTCACAAACAAGAGTCACATGGTACATTTCTTTTGGCTGTTTCCTCAAAGTTTGTGTGCTTAGTTGCTCTATGGTACCACCATGAGTGAGGGCGGTCCGTGGTCTTTGAGATGGTCACTTTTTGTTGTTCGTTATGTCCCGATGACGAGATGCATTTGACAGCTGAGAAGAATCTACATCCGAATAGCTGAGATGCCTGTGATTCTTAAAAAATGCTGGATGGTGTTACAGACAGTATCCATAAGTTGTATTGATAATATCAGTAACACTCACCCTAGACAGTGTACCAATCTCTTTTCACCAATTGCGTTAAGTGCTGAGCAGACCTTTTTATAAGTCTACAATTTGTTAGAACAACATACCTTGTACAGCACATGTTTTCAAAACTGCTGTTTTTTGTTGACTTTGAATAACTTGGATGACGCCCAATTACTTGAGAATCCTAATGATCTCTAGCAGTTTCAGTTTCTTATCTTTTAAGCATGGTTCTTACTAACATCTAGTGATAATAGATTCGGTAATCGATATGTGATTGCAAACATTGTTACTCAGTACAAATGTCTCCCCCATAAAATGATGTAAGAAGTCCTAGGCAGTGACCAAATGGCCTTCTCTTGCAAGAGGTGAGAAATATTGGTTTCACTCTCGGAACACGATCAGATTCTTTCAAAAGAAAACTAATTGGAATTCCAGAATAAAAAACCGGGAGAGGAAGTATCTCATGAAATCTGCCATAGGAGTTAAACATCACTGCATTTAGTGACTTGAGGTGAAAAGTTGAATCCACTTTATAAACCACTTAAGCCTGGAATTTCATCAAGTAAATTTGTTTTCGCTCATTTCTAAGCGGAACAACTCGACTTGCGGACAATTATTTTAGAATCTGTTCCTCCCGACCTCTTTCTTTCGAAATGGTTGATAATTGAAACAACTGAGTGTTTCCGCCGATCTTTTGTGTTTCAAAATAGTTGATAAGTGAAAATAACCAAGTGACTAACTTTTGTATTTGTTTCGAATGTTCCCTGTGAAACTGAAATACTATACCCCTGTATTTGTTTTGGTTGGAGTCTTGTGTAAAGTGGGGTTTTTAATTATTCAGGGATACATTGCGGAGAATGTGTTAATTGACTAGCAGATGGCGTGACACTTGAATGTGTAGTTTTGATGATTGAGTATTTGCTGTATGAGTAGGCTTGATGCTTGGTGCACACATTGCTTGCCGAATCCAGGTACCAGAGAATTTGCCGTCAACAAATGTGGTGCAAGTTGCACAGTCATCACCACAATGTTGACACCAGTATTAAATTAGTTACGGTTTCTCCACTGACACCACTGTGGGCTGAAATAAACAAAATTTCTAGTTGTCCTTGTTTTGTGGGGTTTTTTGTTTTATTTCAAAACCATAATTGCTCTAGAATGGCAAAGGTCGTGGGTTCGAATCCCACCCATAAGCCTTTGGATTTTTTTTTTCACATGACCTGGGACAGTACTGAGTAATACAGTGCTTTACACAACCAAATAGTATAATTTCAGTGCAAACTTAACATCTATATCATAATTGAATACATTGTAAAACAACTACTTGAAAGTTGGCAATGTTCATGATGAGTTGAGTGTGATACCTTTTTGTGCACTCAGCAGTGTATGTTTCTCGCATTTCAGTTGAGTAGAGATTTCTCTATTGCCAGCGTTCTTATCGCTACAGATTTCACAGCGGAATGACATATTGAGAATTGATCAGATCTTGAGGGCATGATGTTTCATCTTTCTATGCATAGAGCCGGGGCAAGGTCATTACATTGTAAAGAGTCACAATGACAGAGAGATGGGATCTGAATTCCAAATAGACAGAACGATGGATGAAAGAGGACAAGAAATATTCTGCAAATTTATTGTACTTTGTGGCAAGCTCACACAGTCCCAAGGATTCCTGTTTGTGTTTCAGTCTTTTAACAAACAATGGGTTTTTTTATTTATTGATAAGAAACTCTAAGAGAAATATTTTGTGAGATGCTGCTTTTCAATTGCACATTGTAAGACCATGGGTTTCCTTCCTCCATGGTAAGACAGACGAACAATTAAAGTTCAGTTGCTGATTCGTAATTTTAATTTTTCTACACATTTCTGTACACTGTTATCAAATAATTAAGTCGAGCATTTCGTGTAATTATTACGTTCTATTTTAAAGTCATGATTTTAAGCTTGTGAGTGTTTGGAGGGATGTGCTTAAGAGCATGTTTTTATCATCAAAGGTAGCTGTTTGGTTAGGTACATGTGCTTTGAGATGTCCTGTTACCTAGAATGCTAGATTCATAATGCTGTACACACAATCTCTACTTCACCCAATGCCTGGTTTGCCTTTGGAAGGTAGGACCAGTTTAGGACCAGCTCGCTTGTCATTTCACTGGTCCGTCAGCTTTTTCACTAGTTCATATTTCATATTAAAATTGGTAGGTGTTTTTAACACTGAACTAACCAGCTGGACCACTTCCAGAGAACTTTCACTCGGGTGTGTTAGGTAGCATTTGGCTCTCCGACCACTGTTAAGGGAGGACGATGCCAATTTGTTTCAATCCTAGCCCAACCGATTATGATTTTGTGAACCAGAATTAAATTATCACATAAAACAACAAGCTAGTTGTGTCTGGGAATTGTATCACAACATTTTATTTGTTAAAATGGTGTGTGATATTTTGTCACTGAAAAAGTATAGGCATAGTATTACCATTTGTGGGTAAGCCCTTGTACTTGATTATATTTTTTTATTTTCAAGGGTCAAATATCATGCCTAGAAATGTGAAGTACCCCCCTTCATCTTGATTGAGTTAAACTGTGTCATCAGTGGTTTCATTAGACATCACTTTTGTTTCACTCAGTTGAACTGAGCTTCTGTCAGACTGTAGCTTAGTAATTTGTATTTTCTGAGCGCAATTCAGAGGGAGCAGACCTTAACAGTTGTTGGCTCGATTTTAAAGAGCTGCTTAAGCATAACAATTAGCTAAGCACAACAAAATATGCTTACCAGAAAAAGTTTACAGTCCAAAATACTATGTCACATATACCTTCTGTGATTGATATCCTTTTTTTTTTTTTACTAGGCCTATAGCAGAAATTTTGTTAGCAAAATTGACTGCTTAGGCAACTCTATGAATTCGGGCCTGTGCCCAATTTCATAGATCTGCTGAAGTAGCAAATGTTATTTCTGCAAAAATAAGCAGGATACCAGTCACAGATGGTACATGTGACATGGTGTTTTGGCTGGTAACCTTATCCTGGTAAGCATAATCTTGTTGTGCTTGGATACTTTTTGTGCTAAGCAACTCCTTGAAATTGGGCCCTGGGGCTGATTTCACAAAGAGTTAGGATTGATCTTTAACTGAGTGTCAAATCTTAATTGCTAAGCAAAGTGTGATGTCACTATATTGACAACACATCTTAAAGATGAATCTTAGTGCTTTGAGAAAAAAACGGAGCCCCTGGTCTGCCTGACCTTTATGGTGACTCTGTAACATCATTCCTCCATGCCCCCTCTGGTGCCATTAAGCAAAAGATGGACAACTTGTCTACTCTATTGAAGGACACCAGTGGACATGAAGGAATTGCAGTGAGTAGGGAGATGTTTATGATGTGAGATGAGAGTTGTGAGAATGTGTGTGGTTTATGACTTCAATGTCACGTCAGGTATTCATGGATCCATCTGCAGCCACAATGTTTGTTTATTCAACTTTAAAGTGAACTTAGCCACAAATTGAAATTGATGTCCTCGACCCGTTAATATTAATTGCCACAGATCATGGTTTCTATATACATTTATCTTTCCAATTTGATATTTAAAAGATATCCATGCCAAAGTACTGAGCGTTTAGAAGTTGGAACACTTTCCGAAATGGAGTGCAAGAATGTTGTGGATTCCAGTGGCAGCTACCTGGAGTATTTACTGTAGAAGTCGAGCACAACCTGCTAAGTCCAGTGAACATTTACAGTTTGAACACGACTCGCTCATCTTGAGGATGAAGTATCTGCAGTGCTTTGAACCATGCAATTGTACCAAAGGAAAGGAAGGATGCCCACAAGCAAATGTATGTGGACAAATTTATAATTTGTCATGTGCAGGGAAGACGGCCAGCGCATCCATCCATCAGACTATATTCACTGTGGCGCTCAGAAGTGCATGTTAGGCTAGTCCAATTACACGAGGCTAAGACATTTGTTACTTGAACATTCAACCTGGAGGAAAAGAGGGTTAGGGGGAATCTGTGGCAACGAGAAACCCACTGATGTGATGCTCAGACTTAGAATATCTGAACTACACTCATTCGTCTCCCTGTGGCACAATTTGAGATAAAACTCGCAGCTTAATTCTGTACTTATTCTCAGTGATTGTCTGCACACTGGTCTCGGGTGTGTTTGTGACTTGAAGACTAATGGTCTTGACTTAAAAATGAAATGTGTACACATTGGATGTGTAATTGTTTGTTACTAGCACTAATCCCCCAGGTGTTTGTGGATAACCAGTGTCCCATATCCATCACAATCCAGCAGCATAATCATAACTCACAAGTCTAGAAATGTTTAGACTCGGTTAGGATTAGTAATGCGCAGCCCCTATGTTTGTAAATGTACCCAAACATACATTAGTGCATCATTCTTCCATGTCATTTAAAAATGTCTTGAACTGCTCAGCCATTTTGGAGAAGAAAAAAAGTCAGCTCATCTGCCATGTCAGGGAACTTAATATATGTAGATTATGTAAAGTCCTGCCACTTTGCCGCCGCCCGTAATAGCCCCAAGCTGATTTAGTTCATCAGTTACGCCCTTCAAAAAGTAATACATTATGTGCTTGTGGCTTTGGAAAGGAAACCAATGCTGTGACAATGTTGTTCCTGGAAACTTTATGTTTATTAGATCATTAGTTGATTGATGGGGGTATGCATGACATGTATACTGTAGTGCCTGTTGTGTACATGAATATAAACCAAGGTTTATGTGAACAACTTGAAAGTTTGGTTGGTCAGTGATAAAGATGGTCAGTCTGCCAAAGACAACCTGGCTTAAAGGCACTGAACACGTTTGGTAATTGTCAAAGACCAGTGTTCTCACTTGGTGTATCCCAACATATGCATAAAATAACAAGCCTGTGAAAATTTGGGCTCAGTTGGTCATCGAAGTTGCAAGAAAATGATGAAAGAAAAAACACCCTTGTTGTACAAATTTGTGTGCTTTCAGATAGGAATAAAAACTTCTTGCAAGAAGTTTTTATTGTTTTAGTGAGAAATTACCTCTTTCTCAAAAGCTACGTTACTTCAGAGGGAGTTTTTATTCTAATATATATTTTGAGTAATTGCCAAACGTGTACAGTGCCTTTAAAATAAGATAACCAATCTCAAAGTTAAGCAGTTAATTTCTGTATTTTTTCCCATAATTGAAAAAACCATTAACTTTATGTCTATTTGCATAGATCAGGGCCCAATTTCATAGAGTATCAGCACAACAAAATTATGCTCACCAGAATAAGGTTACCAGCCAATATACAATGTCACTTGTAGTTGTACAATCTGTGACTGGTGTCAAGCCTATTATAGCTTAGTAGAAAATGTTTAAGCTATATTTTCTGCTTTGAAGCACCTCTATGAAATCGGGCCCAGCTGAGGAATATGTTTGGGACGGACTGCCCCTTTAATCGGCAGCTATACTATCAATTGATTGAAGACTGCTTACTGCAAGTTGCTAAAAATAACTGAAGGGACAGTTGGTTCATGAATGTGGAATGTAACTGAAGCCATAGGCAACATTTGGCTGGGTGATAGGCCATGTCCTTATATTAAGGGCATGCTCTGTAATTGTGTGTATATGGAAGAGCCTGTGTAGTCTTATGGCTTACTGTCTACACACAGTTATATATTGGATAGTATTGCACTCATTGCACAAGTGTGCTTATAAGAAACTTGTTTGTGACGATGAGTTTTTACCTCATTTTCTTCGGTGTTCATTTGTTACACTGCTTTAAAAAGAAAGTGTAATTTATCAGCTGAAACATTTGATGCGTTTTGTTACGTTACCTCTTGAATGAATCAGACTTGATTACCCGTGGAAGGCTCCCCTGTGAGCGTATCAGCCACTACAGCAAGGTGCATTTCAAAAAAACACCGCCACTTGTGATGTATCGAAGGACCCTACCCAAGCGGGAATTTATCCCATAAGTGCAGCCATGTAGACAGGGAATTTGCATGCTTAAAAGCCTAATTGCGACCTAGTCCACTTCTTGTGTATAACACAGATCAGGGGTTGCGGATAATTGCATTATTTGTTGGGAATAGCCACTTTAAAGAAACACAGAAGCGGCGGAAAGGACTGTGGTAGGGTCAAGCAGAGAATCCAAGTACATTATCTTTGTTGTGGTTTATCGATAACTACCGATGTAAAAAGCATGGGAATGAGTGGTCGAATAGTGGCAGCATAGTAACTGATTTTTGTGTGTGTGTTCATTGCTGAATAAAGGGAAGATAATGTGCGCCTGATTGCATACAGATAATGTACACTGCAGATTCATTAATAATTTTAGGAGTCAAATAGGAGGCGATTGGTTCCGCAACCTGCCCATCAATCAAGTCCTCTAACCATGGCGTTTTCGTAATAGATGTGTAATATTTCAGTGATTTTGCCCGCTAGTTTTAGATGTCAGTATAGCGTTTTTTTATTTGTCAGCTGTGTAGATATTGATGTGTTTGTTTTCATATGGAGCTGAAAGGAAAGCAAACATGGAGGGTAGTAGGGTGGGACAATACGCTGGGTTGCTTGATCGATGGGGAGTAATATGGGATGGTGTCATCTCAGGGGGACTAGGGAAGGAGGAGACATAAAGGTGATGTAAACGATGAGGGACTTGACTTATAATGAAGGCTAAGAATACCATTTACAACCCGTCTGACCTACACTGCCCCTTTAACCTGTTTTTTTTTTATGCCTTTACAAGTAATTACATCTCTATCAGCTTTAAGTTGCATGGCTAGAAAACCTTACTTCTCACACAACAGTTTGTGATCGGTGCCCATAGTTAGAAAAAACTAACAAAGATTCATTTAGCTGTAAAGTAAAATATTGAAATTTTGAAATTGAAAAAAAAAAAAAAAAAAAAAAAAATGTTTAAAGTTTTGTTCCTCTTTTGGATTCCTTTACAACAAAAGGTGAAGGATTGTGAAGGCATTTAATTGCAATCTTAGATTTGGCTTTTTTGAATCAAGGAAGGTGTCAACCGTTTTATATTTTTCCCCTTGTTGACTCGGCTTTGACATTGGTCTTGTTCCTTAGGAGTTGTCAGGCAAACTGTTTGAATCCACACTTTCCCATCAGATTGGTCTTCCCAATGTCTTGGTGCCATCTCCTTTGTCTTCCCATGTCTTAAGATGAAAACATTGGTCTTGGTGTGTCTTAGGAGTGAGACGATACTGTCTTAGATTGGTCCTCCTGTATCTTAGTGCCATCTCCTTCGTCACACTCTAAGATGAAGGGTTAGATCCAGTATTGTCTCATGGATGTGATGGATGGCCAATCTCACTCCGCTAATGGGGCAGCAAATGATGCCTATATGCAAACAGCTCCCACGGGGCAAATTGCCAGGGTTTTCCTGGACCCAATTGTGGTAATTTTAACGTAAACTGATTGAGCCCAACCATTCATAAGATGCGGGGACTATGATACATAGGGTTGACATTAGGCTGGTGTCTCTGCCTAACGACAACATCCTCCGTTGTGTTTTCTCAAAAGCGCCCTCTGGTGGTTAAGAAAGGGGGGGTCTGACCATCATCATGTAATATCTTCCAAAGATATTTTTCAAACATGTCAGGAAAAGAGAAGGGAAAAAAATGTACGTAATTGCAATTTCAGGCAGTGTAATATCGTCTATTATGCCACATCATTTAAGTGTAACATGACTCTTAGAACTGAAATGTATCTAATGACCTCATGTAATTGGATCCTAGATTCGTTTACCCTTGTCGATTGCTGTGTATGACATTGGATGACTTGTTATCAGTGTGAATGCAGTGAGCTGATGTAGTAGGAATTCAGATATAATTGCTTGGAGTAGATGCAAGTCTCACCGGTATCGATTTACTAACACCACCATTTGCAAAAAATTAATTACGTTTTTCTTTTGATATCAAGTACATACATGTATGTACATAATGACCGTATCGACTTGTTTTAATGAAATTTCACAACATGCTATTTATAACTCGCATTCGATTTTAAGACACCATGTAAACAGCAATTAGGAATGAAGCATAATGTCTTTTATTATAGGCTATGGCTGTATT
Organism: Plazaster borealis; assembly: GCA_021014325.1. Lineage (NCBI taxonomy): Eukaryota > Metazoa > Echinodermata > Asteroidea > Forcipulatida > Labidiasteridae > Plazaster > Plazaster borealis. Next base: position 10,647,342 of record CM037473.1, read on the forward strand.
TTTGTTTTTGGCTATGTCTAGACGACATTGGTAATTGTCAAAGACCAGTATCCGCACCTTATTTGACCTAAAATACACAAAATAAACAAACCTGTCAGAGTCACAAGAAAGTAGTGAAAAACCCCTAAATATGTTTTCAAAACATCATTTCGCATTCATCCTGTTATTGGTGCTAATTGTGCTGTTGGATGTGTAATCAAATAAACATATAAATGTTTAGTATTTATATTTTACCGTTTTTTGTTTTCTTTATTCGTTGTTGTTTATAGGTTGAGGATGTGACCCTCATGATGGACAGGCAAACCAACAGGCATCGAGGTAAGTTGTTTACCCCCTTATTCCATGCCAAACAAAACAGAAATGATACAAAATCCATTTACGTTGGCATGAATCCGCCCTAGGCGCAATCCAAGAAACTATGGGTCAGAGAAAAACCAATTTATTAGTGGGCATGAAAGGAGACACCAGTGTTCCTCTATATCAGGTTGTTGGTGGGATTCATGTGGGAGCTTAAACTACCCTTTGGAAAGATCGACTTAGTAAGTGGTTTTTTAGCTCAACAGAGATGCTCTTCAGGCTGTTAATTAATCATTAAAAGTAGCTGCCATAAACACACAATTTTCTCAAACAAGAAAAAGAAAGAAGAAGAAGAAAAAAAAAAAAAAGGAAGACCAAAGCTTAGGGTGGAGAAAGCTGCTTCGGATTCTCAGTAGCTGTAATTTTTTTAATGGCTGGTTGCGACCGGTGGAAACACTTCCTAGGGGTTGGGTTTCATGGCATTTACTGCAGGAAAACCTTTGATTGTTTGACCGCTACGCGTTAGCAGCGACGTGCGTAAATGACCCAGCCGGTGGGAAGTTAGTGAGTATCACGATACGCTAATGGCCGCTGAACCGTTTGCCTAGAGAAACTAGAAATTAATTGAATGCGCTAACAGTGTTAGCACGGTGAAATACTATACTTGTCTGCTCATTAAAGTGGGCGGCTTAAGAGGATGTTACCTTTAAATAGACTGTTGCGTTTAATCTGTTGCTACACAAATGTTTCTTTTTCCATTGTGCTCTATTTTTGGTTTGTATGTCCCCTTTTTACGGGCAGTTAGAAATTGTTATACTGCCTTACTACTGCAGCGGAACATATGATAGGAAATGAATACAAGTAAACGGATTATGTGTCCTATACACGGCTTTCATCTAGAATTAAATATTTTTGCAGTTTCTGGGTAGTAAAAGCCCGTTGTAAGCCCGAAATTCTTAAACTGCCGGCTCGGGTGTCGTACAGGAGTAAATTGCACACCACCTCTGTGTAGGATACATTTCAATTCACTCTTAGACGCTTTTTAGAGAAACACAAATCCCAGGTGTTGTAACTGCAGTGCCAGCATGAAATTCCGGGATATTTGATCGTTGTAATTATCCGGAAAGCGGCTTGCGTATTCAACAGGAAGGGAAATGTTATATTTTCAAGGTTTCTGGGTTAATTAGCTTTTAGTTCATCGACGGGAGATGTAATGCTGCCCTGTAAACATTCTCGCTGATGATTTATTAACGACGTTAAATACCATATTGTTGCATGGATCACAATAGAATTTAATTAAACGAATTGAATAAGGCACCAGTCTGAGGGGATCATTAATAGGTTCGAGTGTCAACTGTCAAGGGTTGGAGAAGTTATAATCATTTAGCTGTTAACTCTCTTACCAAAACAATATTGTTGATATTTTAAGCTACCGTGATCGTCCATCCTTGAGTTTTACAAGATCTAATCAAACTTAAAGGTGCTATCTTATTGTTTTCTCAAAATTTGGTGTACAAATTCTGACCTGTGACCTGCTCTAGAGCTAGCTGCATAAATAATGAGCTTTGCCAACAATAACAGGCGTCCATATCAATAGTACTTGTGCTACGTTGTCCACCTTTTCTTTCAGAAGAAACTCAACATCCAGAGAAAATGGTTTTCCCCTTTCACCCAGGGGTATAAATGGGTACCTGTGAGGGTAGAGGTTGATATTGTGTTTGAAAAGCCTTCTGAATGCCAGGGCAGCCCAGGGCTGTATACTCCCCAGAGGGAGCTGAGAAAGATTACAATAATTGTATTGGCCCAATGACTAATATAAAGCTCATTGAAACGCTATTATTTAAATGCACTATATAAGAACTCGTTTTCGTTATTATTTTGTATTATTCATTATGCAATTCAAAAATGATGAAAAGTATTTGGTACGAACAAATTCAGTTTTGATAGTGTTCACATCATATTTATAAAATTTAGTAAGTGCCATGAAATAATTTTGATGTTGTAGTTCAGGATAGTCTGAAGTTACTCTTCTTGTTTTACAATTAATGAGAATGAAAGTGCAACCTTTAGACTTGTTGTTAACGTGTAGATTGAAATTGATTATCTCGTAAATGATCAAAAAACAAAACAAACAAAAAATAAAAAACAACACATTCAACTTGACAAGTCAGAATGTTTTTTATTTGGATTAAAAAAAAAAATTTAAAAAAGGACTTGTATCAAACATAGTTGCTACTTGAAATGGCCTGTTATTGATTTGGTAAATTGGTAAAATGAACGGCAATGTAAAGTCAGAGTTCTTGCTCTTTACTTTGATTAAGTTTGATAAATTTTTAAGATAAATATCCTGGAAGACGTTAATGGCAGTATGCCGGCTGGATTGTCCCTTTTGATTTTATCCCGCTGGAGTTTATGAGCAGTTAATGCCTTCAGTTTTGCCATAAAACTTTGAATCACCCCCCATCAAAAAATGGGTCTAGGGAAGTTAAATCTGCCGATTGAGGAATTAAACCAAGCACAAGCCAAGTACCGGCGGAAATGAAGCTCCTTGATAACCCGATGCCTGACCATAAAAACCATGCTATATACGACAAGCTCCTGGCATAAGAATGTGCTCCGTGTGTCGCATAAAAAAAAAAAACCACCGAGCAACGTTTGAGCATCACACAAATGATTATTTGCAGGCAATTCCACTCCGGCTTGGCCGTGCATGTGCGCCTTTCAACCATGCCGCTACCGCCCCATCATGATTTGTTTTGTAGGGCAGTGATCGGCAATCAGTTTTTCGGAGCCAGTCATGTGCGAGAAATATAAGAGAGGAGAGAGGGCTCGGGGGCTTGCTAGAGCATTTGAAAGGTATTGACCTTTACATCTAAAATGGCAATAGTCCAGTTTGTTCATGATGCTGGAGGGTCGATGCCTCTGTAATTTCCTGTCTCATTCGCTACCTATGGGAAATAAACCTGTGTGTAGAGTGCATGGGACTCTCGGGCCACCGGCCAAAATTGCCTCACACACACACACATAACGTGGAGAGAAAAAAACACACAGGCACCACTCTGGATCTGATCATAATTTTGAGCCTTTGTATTGGTTTGCAATCGAGAATCGGAAATCCGAGCGTGTCATGGCTCTCATGCAGCGTCCGCCGTGAATTTGCATTATTATTCCTTCCTCAGTTCGCGGCGCCGGCGCTGACAAACGTTTTGACTAAGAAACGCGGGTAGGCTGGGACACTAGACAAGCCCCGGCACATCAAAAATAGAAGTCTTAACGTGTCCTGGGACATTGGCAGGGAAGAGACAGGCACGAAGGAAAAACATGAGAAATTGACTTTCATGGCAGATTAGGATTCTGCTCAACTCGACTTGACTAGGCCAGCCCGACTCTCTGGCTGCCCGTGGAAGAGGTTTACAGTCAGTAGCATTGGCGCCAATGTGATTAAACGCAGTACTTGAGGGGCTTTGCATTCATTGACACCTGCTGGCCATAGCCAATCCAGTATAAATTTAATTGTCAACCCTCTCACTAAGAATCGCCGATAGAATTCCATTTTGTTAAATGACACGAAACTGTCAGGAGAGGAGCTGGCGCGTCCGTGCCTAGTGAATACCGGGCTGGATCGGTCTCCGGCCGGGTCACGACCCACAGGCATCAGATCCCAGGTAGAATTGTCTCCGATAAAAAGCCCGCGCCACAGAGATGGCAATTCAAACATATTCATTTCAGCAACAAGCCACTATCTAGTCTGACAGGCTCGCCGGGCAATATAAGGTTACTCCAAAATGCATGCAAGCACAGGGCTAGAAACAACACCGAGATTATAGTGGAACATCACTGGCTGTCTATGGAGACAAAAAATGGCAGACATGCCAGAACGCTTACACGTCTAATAGGTGCCGCAGTCCATGTAGGCGTTGATCCCCTTTCTACCCGCAACTGATAATGGATACATGTAAATTTTAACGCGTATGCCGATGAAGCGCCTCTCTTACAATTCTGATATCCCCCTCTGACTCTCAAGGGCCGAGAGCTTGTAGACATGTTGGCCCCAACGTCCGAATTCACCTGTATACAAGATTGCCTATGACATACAGCTGGATCAGTTCACAACGACAGAAAATGTTTTCAGATCACTACTAAGTGGGCAAAATTGCACGTTTTTTCCCCACCCGTCTTTACTCTTGCCTTTTTCTCGTCTCAGAAGAGTTGAGTTCGTAATGCTTGTCTGGACATGCCACAAAGCCGGTGAGAAAGAATGCTCAAAAGTGCGGGGAATAGATGGGTTAACATCGACGTTTTACTTGAGTAGATCTGATTGGGGGATATTGTGCCGCCATGTGTTGGCTATTTTAAGAAATTCCTAGTAAAGCTGTGGCACATAACGCACTAGGATCAGACAGGGGCACCAGCCATAATACAATCCCAGCATTACGCTGCGCTCTGACCAGACAACGTGGCTCCTGGTCAAAACATTTGCAATTCCAAAGGAAAAAAAAAAACACTAAAGAATGGAGAGGGGGAAAGTACTACACCTGATAAATCTTTTTGGAACTGGCACAAGGGGTTGTGTTTTGTTTGCAACCACGCGAATAGAGAAAAAAGCTAAGTGGATGTTGGGAGTTGGAAAGGTTAATAAAATAAGCCCAAGGATGTTGAAATCCCATCTAGCAATGCAGGAATATTACCCAATGTGTGTTTTAATGATAGTACAGGACTGAGACACTCCAGGCACCTACTCCACAGTGGCCACAATTTGTTTTGGAATTTTTTTCCTTCCTCTGGAGGAGGGTGGATGCATAGTGAAAAAATTTGCATCAAGTGGATGTTTTGGTCAGTGGTTGCCATTGTGGTTGTACTACTGTTATGTGGTTCTGCCAGTGTGTGTGTTTTTGTTGGGTTTTTTTTTCCCATTTATATTTTCCTGTTGTTATTTTTTAATTGTTGATCGTGTATTTCATCTGTGAAAGAAAATGTATGTATTTTTATCAGAATTATCAAAAAACAATTACTTCAAAGAAATCCCTGAAGATTAGAAAATTTCACTATGATGAGTTGTTTATTTATTTAAAAAATAAATAAAAAGTTAATCATAAATCTTGACTAACTGTGGGAAAAAACGCATACGAGCATCGGCAAAGCAAACAACTAATTGAGGGGTTCAGTCTTTTGGTTAAAAAAAATTGAGGGTTTATTTTTTCATTAATTTTAAGTACAAGACAAGGAGGCACGTTAGAACAACTCTGCAAATCGAATCGATGTGGAGCAAAACTACAAAGGGCTTAGTTTAAAATCAATTTTAGACACTTGCAGCCATATCAGTGACCCAATTGAGTGAATTATCTAGGACATAGAGGACTCTATACCAGTAACGGCCTATCAACCATACCTAGACTTAGTCATACATGTTCATGTATTGTCATTTCAGCTGCCAGCTTCCCCTTGAAACCTCATCTGTGTAGAAATTAAGAATTGATTCTTTCATTTTCATCTTCTTCTTTTTTTGGGGGGGGGGGTGGTTCTTCCAGTTTGCCAAATTAATAATATTAAGAATTGTTTCTGCCAAGAAGAATTCATACTGAGAATTTAATTTGATTTTGGGTTGAACAAAGAAAAATTGACTAGAGAGGGGTTTCAACCTGCGACCTCCGGATTAACGAGCCGGCGCTCTACCAACTGAGCTATTTAGCCCTAATGTTGGCAGTCTACCTAATTTGTCAAAATCTTTGTGCAGGGGGGGGGGGGTGGCAGTCAGAAGCCAGTTTCCTTTGTTGTTTATTTGATTTGATCTGAATTTCCTCCATATTTGATGAATGAAAATCAGATTGTGTTGAAGTGGCTTTTTGTTTTAGGGTCAGTGGAAAATTAAAACTAAAATCAGTTCTCAATTTTGTTAGCGACTCTTTTTTTATAGTTTTTTTTTCACAAAAGCAGTTTAGATTTCAAGATTGTACCTGGAAGAAGTTTTGTGAAGAAGTAGACACGGACATCTTCAAAAGGTCTCCTTTTGTAGAAGAATTGCGTGTGATGCGTCATTTAGGATCATCAATGCCCTATGAAACCAAGATGACCGACCTCTTACCTCATATATCATGGTATTGCATATATCTCCTGTATTTGTGCCGTATCTGCTTCTATCGTAAAGATCTTCAAATCTAATAAGGAGCCCTAAGATCATCTCCAGAGGCCTTGAAATTGCCAGAGATAGTAACAAAAGAATGAGCAGAAAAGAAATGGGGGGGGGAAATCCATTTTTGGAGCGAATTCTCGCAGATGATGATGTTCCATGGAGGATCTGATTGATGGAAAGGAGAGTGTGGTGAGGAATCTCTGCACCTCAGGCAGATAGATGAATAATGGTGGTCTGCTATCTCATGCCCCGTTTGTTCTTTTCTTCATCTCTCACTCCGTCTCTCTCTGTCTCTTTCTCTATCTCCCCCTCATTTCATTCAACTCCTTTGGCTTTTTTCTGGCCTTGGATAGAAACAAGCTGGCATGCATCTTGATGTAGGGATTATCCTTTTAGGGGATGGGATGTAAAAATGTTTTTCCTTAGGCTGTAAGTGATCTCTGGTCTACGGGGACTGGATATATCTACTAGTTCCTAACCCCTGCAGGCACCTTGTTTCCCACCTGCGCTCTTGCATGCACCGCCTGTTCAGATATGTGAAAGGAAATACACTCATCTTGTGAAACAATTGTACGTACATATCACCAAGAGGAACTTAAGTAAGAAATATCTATCTGAATGATTGAATCATTGACATGTGACTGCTAGTTCCAATGCACATACATGTTTGTTGCATAACGCATATGACTTGATATTCCTTCAAGATGAAGCAGATTGAATTAAATTGTAGTTAACATGGGACGCAATTATGTGTTGAATACACCAAACAGATTGCTTCAACATTTGTGGGAGGGGAGGGGGGGAGGGGATTGTTTTTATTCCAATCAGTAAGAACTCTATCCATCATGTTAGGGATATATCATTCCCTGGTCTCCCTGAGTCATCAACTACGCGCTGAGTTACCTTCCGCCACGATGAGTTTCTGGATCGTAGATGGGGGTTGACGACCGGTGTAAGCGCTGATGCAATAAGCACTCAACATACCTCCTTCTCCTGTCTTTAACTCTTGCTCTCTGTTCATCTGCTCACTTTTTTCTTTTGCCCACGTTTGCAAATTTCTCGCTTGGTTTCACCACGAGCAGACTTTAAAAGGTCATGACGATCTGGAAACACGGAGCTACATTTTCTGCAATCTGATTGGAGTAGGGAATTGTAGGGTACCTGACCTGTCAAGGTTTCGTTTTGGGCATTGGCCGAGCGTTTTTGTTGTTCATAACGGAACACAGTGCATGAGAAGCGCTCAAATATTGATGCACTGTGTGTGTGCAGGACATCAAGGCATATTCTGACGTCTAACACATGCTAATCAAATAGTAGTTTCCATTGGATATGATTTGCTGTCCTGTAAAATGGCAAATAGTTACAATTAAGCAATCATCATTTTTCATCTCAATTTCATACAAGTGGAAAATTCAGCTTCATAAAGCCGTTTTGTCCATAAAAATGTACTGCGCAGCACACAAGCTATGGTGATTCAAGTTGCATTACTGCTGACAAGTTGAAGGTTTTTGTCATGAACTGCATCGGCGCGATAGGAAAGTTAACTTGTGTAAATAAAAACGGCAACTTGTTCCCCAACTACAAATAGCTTTTAACATTTTTGAATAAAAAGAGATTACATTTTCTTTATAAAAGTGCATGATCCATAGCATTTGCTTGTAGAGAACTCCTGACACTTCTGATTTTATACAAAACTTTGCATCTGTAAAATTAAATTTGCACGTAGTGTGGCTCTAAAAAAACCGGTAACTGCAAATGAGCGCTATGTTCGGTTATGTTGTAAATTGCCAGTTGAGGTGTCTTTTGAGGTTCCCATCTCAGCTCATAGCCTCCCTGCATTTGGATCTCAATTTTGTGAATTGATTTTTTTTTTGTCACTTTGTAAGAAGAGACAACAGGAAAAAAAGGAAGGTTGGGATAACACTGAATTGGTGCGGATTCTGAAATATTTCTCACCGCTTTCTCACCACAAATCTTACCCTTAACCATCCAGGGGTACACGTACCATGTCTATTTTTATTACTCAAAGCTAATTTACGCTTCACTCCGTAAATGCAACAAAAAAAATGGAGAAGAAATCTCAGGAAATTACCTAGAAATCTGAACTATTTTTTCCCTGCGCAGAAGAAAAACTGGAGCTGAAAAATCAATCTGTGGGACGGTGAAGAGGAATGCTGTGATGTGTGGGGTCGGATTTTGTCTGGGTTTTTTTCCCCTCCATCTTCTCTTCTTCTACTTGAGTGGTCAGGATCCTACAAGCACTCTGTATTGGAATTGCTTACAGCGCCTCAAAATGGCCCTATCAACAGGAAATTGAAACAAAATGGAGGCTGTTGTGGCTCTTTATGTTACGATCAATCACTTTGACAAGGATTTGTTCGATATATGGTGGTACAGATGGTGGGAAACGGTATTAGGTTGCCAACATCACAACCAAGAAATCCCAACCCAAACGCCAAACCGAAAACAGCAGATTTTCTTCTCCTATGGATTTTTGTGGGCGTTTATTTGGGGTTTGTTTCTATGGATTTTTGCGTGCAGCTGTGGTGAATATCTGATACATTAATATCAAATTATGTTGTGGCTGTAAGTGATGTGTTTTTTAATCTCCGCTGTTTAGTTACAAATCTACTTTAGCGTGGGGTTTTTTGGCACAACTAGTTCAGAATTGGAAGTTTCTCTGCCAATGGTAGCAAGGATGTGTTTTGATGCAACAACGATCTGTCATCTTAAAGAAAGATCTCCAAACCTTTTGGATCTTATGCTTGCAGGCATCCATCCTACACACAGGCATGAGAATCTTCCGGGGGTTTCTGTGGATTTCCGGATTTTTTCGCTTTAAAATATGTTGTCTCCGAGTTTAGTGTCAATTTGATATAAAATATCGGGGGTAGGGTGGGGGGGGGGTGTACCTGTATATTTTGCTAATCTCTCGTCTTGAATCCGAAATTGTAAGTTTACCTTTACCGCAATCATATATTGCGGATCGACACACTGTTCGTGAAAAAACAGCACGTTAACAATTGCTGCCCGGCTTCCATTCGCATCGCGTATGCAGCAAGATCAATGGATATGTGTAGACTTCTCTCATTCCTCGCTTCAATCACGGTGCGGATTAGTAATTGTTTGACCGTAATAAATGTTTACTGCTGCAGCAAAGTAACACACTGTGTCTATATTAAATACAAAGTGCAATATCATCAACCATTGAAGTGAATAATTTGATTATTTTCAATCTGGAAGCTCACTTAGTTTCAATCGGGGCCCAATTTTATAGAGCTGCTTAAACACAAGAAGTAGCTAAGCACAACAAAATTCATTAATAAGGTAACCAGCCAAAATACCATTCCACATGTACCATCAGTGACTGGTATCCTCCTTATTTTTGCTTAGCAGAAAACTGTGAAGCAACATTTGCTGTTTAAGTAGCTCTTTGAAACTGGGCCTTGGAAGCTGCTGATTAAGTTAATGGTACCACTCCTCAATGGAATATTTCCATCTAAAACACTGTAAAGGTCTGTTGGGAAGGTCTGTTGGGGGTGGTGGGGGGGACTGGATTTGAAGACCCTCAAAGTCACGGTGTCTTATTTTGATTTCCACAATTGAAATAAGGCTTTTTTTTATATTAATGTGCACAGAATCCCTGACAAGACAATCATACACTGTTTTTCAACGTTGTCACTGAAAGAGGACCAACGAATGTGATGAAATTTTCCACAAGTTGGTTTTGTGTGTTTTGGAAAACTGGAAATTATCTTTCTCAAACAATGATGTACATTGTACATTCCTAAAAGTATTAATGACACGCATAACGTCTTCATTCTTTCAGTCCTATCTGGGTTGATCACACATTGATGATAACTCTCTTGTCTCATCCCCCCTCATGAAGAAACAATCATCTCTGACTGACACATCCTCGCTAAATCTCTCTCAAATCGTTTGCTCACAAGGTACTTCAGCTTTCTCCCACTCATGTGTCAAATAGAAAACTCTCAAAAACATTGACGCTAGAGCAGGCAGGGCTTGGGGAGCAACCCACCACCTAATCAAAACGGAGTTGAGCAAACACTCAAAAGCACATTTTTTTATTTTTTTATTTTTGTTTAAAAGCTGAAACCAATCTTCTCTGACTGGCATGATATTGTCGGACTCAGTGCATCGCTTGTCAGGAGGCCTCCCCCTGTCAGTCTGTGAGTTGGTCAGCGTAACCTAATGGAGCGGTCAGCATGCACAAGGGCATGGAGTTGATACCTATAGGACAGTCAGTCTCATCACAAGAGACCAAACTGCACTAACTGACAAAGAGCGTTCATTGCACTGTGACCTCGAAACAAAGTACACACAGGTGGAAAGCATCCCGAGTGCCGAATACAGAGATGCAGAAGGAAAAATCATTCAGGGAACAGCAGAATTTTTCTTATCAAAAGGAGTGCTGACAAGTAATGCATACTTATAAGATTACTTATTTATTGCATAATCCAAGCCGAGTGTCATCGGACGCGTTGATACCGATTTGGTTAACACGTCATCGATGAAAAGAAAAGAATTCTGGCAGTGATGGTTTCACCTTTGGAGAGCAGTATGAATATTTTACCAGGATAGTACATTGACATACCATCCAGAGAGATTTCTTTGTCATAACAACTTGCAAAGAGATAGAAAAATAATCTCCCCACGCTGGAGAACACTCGGGAAATTAACCTTTTGTGGTTTGTCAAAATTGTTTGAAGTAATATGAACATCAAATTAGGCACTTGAGGTGAAGTTTGCATGGTATGTTCTGTGATAGGTTCAAGTTTGTGTTGAATTTGTTGCCTGTTTATTGTGGATCTAAGATCTTGCCATGTAGGACAATACAAAATAATATTTATGTACATTTATAATGTCCTCTGTTTGTCATAAGTGACACTCCTGGCGCTGAATTATCAAATCAGGTGGAGATTCTTAAGAATGATTTGATTAGGCAAAGCAACTATAATGCAACACCTTGAAAGGTATACAAGGTGAGGTGGTGCATATTGCTGCCAGAATATGCCAGAAACACTCTTTCTGATAAGTGTCCTGGGTACTTTTACGTGTATTACACAACCCACTGGACCTACGCTTTACGTCCCATCTGAAGGATGAAGCAATAATGGTTAATTGTCTTGCTTGAGGACACAAACAAGCATCAAGACCAGGACTCGAACCCACACTCTGCAGATCAGAGACACCAAAGCGAGAGTCCATTGCACTTAACCGCTCGGCCACGATTCGCCAAATAGGACAACGAGTGAACAACAAATGGTTTTATCGAATGGAGTAATAAAGTCAACTCATTTTAGGGCAATTGTTTTTTTCTTCAGAAAGGAAATCATTCGAAGTTGTTTGTTCAGACACTGTTCGATCATTGTATATAAAAAGTTATTTGGACATTGAAGTTTCCACAATATTGGAAGTCTCCGCTTGCTGAATGAACCTTCCTGAACAATCTCGTCTGTAGTCGATAAAGTTCCAAAAACAATTAAGTCTGTCTGCCAGTATGTGCATTGATCTATTTGTCCGTTTTCCGAGACTTATTTGTTCCCATCCTCACTAACTGATCCCCATGACCTCTGACCTTACAATGTAACCGATACTTTCAATACGTGATTAATGTATGAGCTACCGGTGTACCACACACACGCATGAACGTCTAATTTTGAGCTTCAGTTGTCAAATTTCCCCCTTCTGGCCAGGAATTTATGTTGAGAATGTCATATTTATACACATTTTTATTGGTGTATATCTGTTGAATTATTGACTACAACATTGAAAATTGACTTGATGCTAGGCATGTTGTTCAGAATCAGACATTAATGGAAATTCCGAAGGTCATTGGAGGTCATTGTAGGGACAGGTTTGTTTCTGATTGGTCGAAGATTTCTTGATGTGTTTTCTGTATCAACGCCACATGTGGCTACAGCTGCCTCATTCGCCATTGCCGGAGTCAACTCATAAATGTGTAAATGCTGCGTTGCCTAAAATGCGCACTACACTGTACAACATATGGGGGCATTGACTCCAACAAATTCTGCAAACAAGATTATTGTGGTGATGATGTCTAAATCGGGTCAGTATACGCCCATTGGGTGTGATAAAGCGCTATATAAGAACCAATTATTGTATGGCTGTGCTGCATCCCTTTAGGTGCCAAATCCCCCCCACTTGTTATTCATGTGTTTTTCTCCTTTGTCCTTTATGTTTGGTTGTAGTAGGTGCAGTGTCTGTAATAACTTGACAAGAAAACCCTTAATAAAAACAACTGTTGCCGCCGTTTTTGCAGTATCAGCCGCCTGACTTTACTATTGCAGTCTGGAAGCTCACTTGAATGAAAGCAGTGATTGCTCTTTGATGCGATTGGCCGGGCATTCTAATTAGTATTCTCATCATGATTTGCATAACATAGACCTGTTTCTGACTAATGGCTTTGACACTGATGTTGTTGGTTAGCGCCCTGGGGCATCAATGTTTAAAGGACTCTTCATTTGCATATTCGTGGTATGACAGAAACATGGTCAGCCAACTGTATATAATAAGGTCAAGGTAGTGTTGGACTTGACAACCTTCCCTTGCTTGGATGAACAGAAATAGGACTTACACAAATAAACCTCAAATCTGAGTCAAGGCTTTAAACAATAAGTCTTGAAAATACATAGTAAGCTTTAAAGCTGGTCATTGAATGTAAAATACAAGAATGGTCAAACTTAAGCTTGCATAGAAAGTGTTTACTATTTTTTTTCCAAAGCAAATGTTTCTGGTAGGGTCATAGATTGGTAAATACTTTAAACATTAATGGCCATAAAAACTTACTTGGTAAGAAGTACTGCAGCTGTTGATAGTAAAAACTATTTTGAGAAAGGATTCCCTTCGAAGTAATATGGTTTTGATAATTGTTCACCCTAAAACATTTGAATCTGAGAAACAATTCATGCATTGTATCTTCGGTGATAATTTTGCCTGTAAATCAGTATGACGTTGACAAAACCAATCTATGGCCCTTGATAAACATATGTTGTCCCTTGCATCCAATGAAATTTAGTCAACAGCTTTTCATGTTGGTGTATATTATCATTTTCAATTTTGGTAATCATTTTATTGAGAGCAGTGAGTGAAAAAATAATAATTGTGAATTGAAATAAAGGGATGAGAAACTGTTCAGGGCCTTTTCTTACCGTCATATGTTTATTCAAGCCTACTTGGTGCTGTCTTTTTGCGGATTCCATTGGTTTTATTCTAACATAGGCTAAAGTTGGGTCATTTCGTTTCAGCATATTAGCAGGAAAGATTAAAGACTTGACAGTTGCAAAACTAGAAGGGCCCAAAGATTTTACTTCTCCCCTCTACTTGGAAGGAGATTGTGTATTGTAATTTCCTTCAATTAATGATCATTTTGGTCTCACTCTGTCACTCTGTTTGTACGTGTACCTTCATCGCTGATATTTATTACCATTCATAAGTTACAACTGGAGCTTGGGAGTCTCTAGAGCAAAAAAAATAACAGCACAATATTGATAGAAGTGCACTTTCATGCGTCTTAAAACGACAGCGTGTAGTTTGCAAAACATTTTTTTAAAGAGTGGCTTGTTTCCCCCTTTCTGCATTTTGCCGCCGTAATGTCCTTTAGTCAAGCAGGCAGAACCATGGCGTCGGGCTCTTAAAGCTTTGCAGGGGCACCAAAACGTGCCATCCATCGACTGAGTGTATATGGGGGGGGGGGGGGAAAGGTCTGTGCAGTTGTCGGTATTCGTGCGTCACTAGCAAGCAAGTCCTTTATTAAATGTTCATTGTTCATTCCAATCTTGTCTTGTTTGCAACCTACTGCGGGAGTTGCACTAGATAGATACAGAGGCAGGGGGAGAGAGGAGATTATTTCTTTCCAAGGTCGAGGTCAGGGAATTATCAGTGAACTGCGCATAGCTGGCCGTTTGCGGTCGTTGCCACTGGTTATTATGTTACATGAACTTCTCTACCGCGGGGACTATGTCAGGAGGGGGGGGGGGGTTCCACACAATACATGCAAAGTCATTACTTCACAATCAGTGTGTTTATGGCCATGGCTTTTTATAGAGGATTACAATTTAGTATATGCTTTTAGAGTTGAAACGTCTGCCGGATAATTAGATTACACTCCGCGACATTAATGCATCAATAATATTGTTTTATATGAACAGGTTCTGAGTCTTTAAAGTATTGCCCAAAATATTATTGAAGTTATGGATGTTTCAGCATGCGCTTCCCGTAATTTATTTCATAGAAAAATGCAAATTAAAATGCCAGATCTCTCTCTGTCAATATTTAACCGTACGTGCTTCACACCAGTTGTCTTGGAAACAATAGCAACTTCATATTGAGAAGAATGTCTGCATTCGAAAGACATAATTAAAAACTTTTCATTACACGCCAATTAGATAGTGTTTATTATGACGCTCTATGCTGACATTCACAAGCTTTTTATTGCTAACACAAACAGTGAAACAGGATACCTTGTTGATATAATCTGTTTTTCCCCCAATGATGTCCGTATCACAGTTGGCGACTAGCAGAGCCTTTGTACGTTGCCTCCATATCCATTTTCTAATCAGGGACTATCATTACTGGCCACGTTCGTTCTGTATAAACCACGGTTTCATGTACAGTTAGCGAAGGTCGTATCGGGCCAAGTAATTGCACGGAGCGTGCCTTCCATCACGCTTATTTTAATTGAATACAATGCCCACTTTAGAGGGTTATTGATCGCCCTACTCAGCACCCCCCCTCCTCCTCCTCCTCCCCCTCAATACGATGGCACCAGTTGTCACTTTTTAAATGATGCACAGGATGTATGTGGGGAAGCGGCCTGAGAGATGTCAATCCAAAGTACACATTTTTAAGGATCTATTCCTCTTGGAATGGCATCGACACAGACAAATTAAAAATTGAGCTGGGCTGTTCACAGGTGTTATAATGAATGAAGTTTATTTAAGTGCACTGATCGCTTTCCCGATTCGTTTTTTTTTATTGTTGCACATCTTCTGTTAATGACACATTAAAGAAACTTTCTGAAGGCATGTTTTTAAGTTCATTCTCTCTAAATAATAATACTGTACATATTGGAAAATATACACAGTTATCTCTCAAAACCACACTTATTCCATAACTATCACTTGAACCCTCCCCACCTTCACCCTACCTCCAACCCCCACCCCGACCCAAAACCCCAACCTCCAACCTCCAATCCCAACCCCCTTTGCAAAAACTTCTTGGTCCATGGAAGTTTAATGCACAGTCTATAATTCATATCATTGAAATGTTTTTTTTAAAAACTTGCTGGAAAAATAAAATGGAAAATCGAAACCATTGCAAGTGGTTGATGACTGTGTTCTTATAGTTTTTGTTCGAGTTTGGAAAATGTTACAATCGGTATCTTTGGTTGTTTAAATAAACTAAAACAACTGTAGGACAAAATAGTTGTGCATTATGAATGAAGTGCCTTTTTCCTCGCAACTCAACTGAGTGTTTTTAAAAATGAAATCATTGCGATCTTGTGAAGCTGTGTAGGGTTCAACCATTCCTTCCTCCATGGTTCAACCCAAAAAACAATTCTTCTTCTTAACACACACCAAGTTCATCAGCCAACAGTAGACCGCCTTTTTCCGTGAAGACTGTTTCAGAATAGTAAATCGAGCCGAACAATAATTGCCAATATTTACTTCTGCCAGTGCTTGCGGAGTGTGTACTTATTTTTTTTTTCTCCCTCTGTAATGATTAATGGAGCCCAGTGTTGTGCAACCAGTGTTAAATTCTACACGGGTTTTCACAGGTCAAGTGTGAAGGTGCATTTTTCAATACCAAACAGCTGCAGCAACAGACATGGGAAATGAACACGGGTGCGCTAGTCCTTGGTGTGCTTTGATTTCAATCTATTTAATCTCCAACATTTTTTTGTGTACTGCTCTTCTGATTTGTAATCATTTGTGGGACAATTAGTTTATATTTTTGAACGCTTGAAATAACACAAAAAGTAAAATGCTACTAAAAATTTAAAAATATATTGAATATTTTGTTGACAGTGTACATTTTTTATTTGAGGGACACTAGCAAATCATCCCAAATACAGATGCAGTGACGATCCCCGTTGCATCAGCAGTCATCTGGAGTCATGTTTCACTCAAATTGAAATATTTCTATCCAATGTCAACATTTCTTCTGTTTCAAAAACATTGCCACCTAAAAATATGAAAACCTTTTCCTGTGATGTAGGGCATTGTCTGAGCTGAATGTCTATTTTAATAAGAAATAGATTTGAGTATAAATCTACCCGAAAGATCAACACACAGTCCTTATTTGTTTTTTGGTTTGGGGTTTTTTTTTTGGAGGGTGACTAAGTTGTCAGAATGAGTGACTGTTTGATGTTTTTATGTCAACAATGTCATGGTCAATTCAGTTGTTTGCTCCATCTCCCCCCTAGTCTCTAGAGAGATGGTCACTTCCATAACAACCAGAAAATAAGCCTGCAATTGAACAGATAATGGGAAAGCTCTGCAAGCAGTTTTTATCTGCTGGCCATGTGAAAATTATAACTAGTATGCCCTGAAATAAAACGGTGACACTTTTCCCTATTTATGTTCAAATTGTTTAGTATTTGTCTTTACGAAACAATAGGTTGAGAAAGGTGTTGTTAATTCGTTTTTTAGCTAAAATAATCATTGTAATTTGCTCTTAAGTTTTTGGCATAGGTTTTGGCTATGCAGAAATGATGTAAACCCGTTTGTCGTCTCTGAAAAATAAGTCAATGAGTAGGTCACTTTCCAAATGATAATGGTCAATTGTTTTAATTCAAGGAGCATGTGGAAACAAAACACTGATAGTCCTGACAAAAATCTGATGGGTTTTGGAGGCAGAGTTTGTTATGTGGTTTCTACAAAACCGTAAGGCAAAAATTGTTTGGCAGATGTTGTGAATTTTGGTGAATACTGCCAGATTTAGCAGGTGTTTTTTTGTTTTAATAATGCCAGATCATTTCTCTGTTTAGAATTGAACTAGTTTTTTGGAAACTCTTTAAAAAATAAAACAAATACTTCACAAACCACAGTGAGTCTATACAATAACTGGGTCAACTGAGGCTGATCACAGATCAATAACTTACAAACATCTGTCAAAACATAAAAAGCTCTTCTTTGTGTTTATTTATGTATTTTTTTATCTGAATTTATTTGTTTTTTCCGGGACACACATCGGTGGGAAAAAATTGTCGCCATTTTGACCCTGCTTAATGTTATCAAGAATAAAATTGAAATGTATAATTACATTTAACCATGGAATATAAAAAAAATTCTTCCATTGAAATGATTTTTATAATCCCATATCTACACGTTTTATTTTTTGTAATGTTTGTACATAAATTTTGCGATCCATGCTTTCAACTAATGCTGTGTGTGTGTGTGTCAACACGAAGTATTTAGTCATGAAACACTAATGGTTTATACTAAGAGGTTCCTAAGAATTGTGTGCCATTAAATGCAGCAGCAATCTAATAGCTCCTTTGAGTGGCAGCTGTAAATATTATTCCATTACTGGAGCACAATTCAGCAATGATTGAAGCATTGTATTCCGAAAACCTTCATTTTTGTATTGTTGCTGATGTTGATTGTGATAAACAATTAAAAATCTCTGTTCTAATTTTCATTTCATCATAGTCACACAGAGTCTGTTTTGTTTTCACAGAACTAATTACAAACATTTTTAATTCATTGGAGTACGATACTACATGCTTACATGTAGTTGGCGTTGTTATGAGCTACATCTTTAATGGTACAAGAATGAGAGATTTCTGAAATCATGGAGTACGTGTTTTATGACATAAAAAGTCCAGCATTAATGATGATGTAAAAGTAACCACGGCAAACTTTGCCTTTCCTATTCAAACGGCGCCAGCCATAGTCCATCATCGCCAAGATCCCTCATTCGACAACGCACCCCCTACCCCCCCCATATCTAAATATTCATCAACCATAAGTAAATTCCAAACAACAAAATGTGCACGTAAACTAATAACGTATATTATGTACATATTTCCGTAGCCGACGGGTCCCGGACTAACGGCACGTAAAGACCCCTCTCCTATGTTGGTGTGTGGGTTTTGTCTCCGCAGCTGAACTACACAACGATCTGCTTCATATTGTACTCTGATACTGTTTAAACAGCATCTTGTTTGAATTTTAAAGATGGATAAAGTTTAGGGGTCTACAAAGAGAAAAAGATAACCTGTAATGAGTTTGAACCCTATTGTTAATGAGGAACGTTGTCTGTAGGTTGTGTGCTGGACAAACTTGAGCGTATGCGTTATCATGAGATGGCGTTGAGCCAAATGCAGGCAGTAAACACCACTCCATGAGCTTGGTGCCCAATAAATGACAAAATAAACAGGTCAACAAAATTGAGCAAGCCGATCGGTGGATGTTGGTTATTTGGCTTTTCAAACTGCTGGGTTTAAATAAGATTTTGGTGCAGTAAATGTGAGGTTGATATTAAATTATTTGTTTGATTCAAACGATATTGTAGAATGCCTGTGGAATTTTTTTTTCTTATGCTGTGTTAAATAATGATTTTTTCCTCCATTCTTTTTCTGTGTTGTGCAGGTTTTGGTTTTGTTGTCATGGAGAATGAAGACAATGTTGACAAGATCTGTGATATGCACTACCACGAAGTAAAAGACAAAATGGTGGGTGAATTTTTTTTTTTTTTTCAGAATGTTTATTTTTTGTATTATATATATCAAATCAAAGATGCACCTTTGTTTTTAGCAGATGTCGTTTACTTGTTAAGAAGCTTTCTGAATATTCATGAAGCAATGTTGTAAATCAAGATTGGTCACCCGTCAAGTTTTCATCAAAAAATTCTGTCTTTATGTTTATGTAACAAATAATAAACCACAAGGGAAAATGACTGGGTACATTTTGTAATAATTTGGGGTTGTTATTTGAAATTAAAAGTCACATCCCCTTAAGGTGATCCTTGTTCTGCTGCTTCCCAGGTTGTATCGTAAACTTGGGGGTGATCCCTGGCTACACGGCAGTTACAGGTTGAACGGCTTCCGACTGGCAATCCCGAACAAAGATATTGACAAAAGAGGGAGACCGCCAACATAGGGCTAGATAGTTCGGTTGGTAGAGTGTCGGCATGTTAATCCGGTGGTCACAGGTTCCAAGATATCCGCTGTGGTCAAATTTTCTCTGTTCAACCCCAATTCTTTTATTTGTATCTAGTATAATCTCACGGATTAGTTGGGATCATCCTCATGATTCATTATGTTCTTCATTAATCCCTTGTATCCTTTCATCTCCTTGCTCTTGTTGCAGGTCGAGGCTAAGAAAGCGCAACCCAAGGAAGTCATGATGCCTCAGAACCAGCTACGTCAACGGACAGCGCTCATGAGGAACATGTACGGCATGTACGGTAAGTACCAAAGGCAGTCAGTTACTACCTACTCAAAAAATAAATAATAATTCGAACAAAAATCAGGAATGGTTTTGCCTAACTGTTAAAAGGGGCATCCACATTTTGATATTTGTGAAAATTACTCTTAAAGCCCAGTTCATGCTTCATGCTAATTGCAAAAGCGAAGCGAATTTTCACTTCACAATCACTTTTCACATTCAATTTTGCGGTGTGAAGTATGAACAGGGCTTTGATTTGAACGTTTCTCTTGTTGGCTAATCTAGATATAACAGGCATGATATTCTTCCTACTCAAGTCTGATTTCCCGTTTTTTTCACCCTCGGAAAAATCAGCAAAATCGTTTATTAAATAGCCAGAAAAGCCTATAAAAGCCTCGGTATACATGTAGGTCAGCCCTTGTAATCAATAAAAATGTTCCTACTTTTTTCCAAGGACCAAATATCATGCCTGATATAAGTAATAGGTATACTCGGTGCTGTTAGAGTCTCATTCTTTGTGCAGAAATTGAAACCATGTGTGTATAAAAACACAGAAATGTTTGTAAGTCCTGTAATCAGGGCACAGCTAGAGATTTCTTTTAAGTTCTCCTCACCTTCATTAATAACCAGACACTTGAAACTTTTTAGCTGACCAGCCGGTTTCCTCAGGTTTGGTTTGTCACCAGGGCCCAATTTCATAAAGCTTGTACGCACAAAAACTTGCTAAGCCTGGAAAAAACTTGCTTAGAAGAAACGGGTAACCAGCCAAAATTTCATAGAGATTACATTTTTGCCACTAGTTCCCAACTCATTTTTTGCCTAGCAAACAAATTTGCTGAGCAGTATTTTCTGCTTAACAGCTTCATGAAGTTAGGCCCTGTGCCAGTGAAAATTGAAAACCAAAATCTTGATGTGCCTGGCATTTACCTTCTTTGTTTTGACAAACTGCAGTTGCATACCTGAATAATGCTTTACAAAAAGGGGCTTTTCTTGTGTAGATTTATGAAGGAACAGGGACCAATTTTATAGAGCTGCGTATTAAGCAGAAAATATTGCTTTAAAAAATTCTGCAAAGCAACAATAAGCGGGATACCAGTCACAAATGCCACATGTGGAATGGTGTTTTAGTTGGTAACCTTTCCCTGATTAAGCTGATTAAGCAGCTCTATGAAATTCAGCCCAGGTTATAACTGAGGTTAAAAATTAAAGTAAAAAATCCATCAATTGCCTTTGGGAAAAAATGTTAATTGAACCCGCTCACCGATGGAGCGTCATTCTATTGTAATATTAACAGCAACCCTCCCCCCCCAATCTTCAATATTACTTGGAGGTCGTTTACCCACTGTTCACAGATATCACAGATTCCTGTTCTCATGGATCGTTACCTCCGACTCATTAATTCCTCACTCACTCTGACTGATAGCCCACCACCACAAGAAGAAGAAGAAGAAAAAAAATTCCAAATGAATTTTTGATTGTCTGTCTGTTTCACGCTTTTTACAAAGCTCTGTGAACTACACACCTTGTTATGATTGCCTGTTATAATATCCACATTCTCATTAACATTTTCATTAAGGATCAGGTCTTCATAAGGAACAATCAACTTTTTGAATTTAACGGTGGAAAAAACTAAGGGTGTTGTACAATGTACATTATCTATTGGCAAAAAATGCGCCTGATTAAAGTCAGCCCCCTTTTTCTTAGCAGTTACTTAAAATGAGGTGTACAAGTGTTAAGCTGTATTGTTTTAAGGTTATATTAGGCATCAAATAAGTGTCCACCTCAAGTAATTTTGATTGTCTGTTTTTCCTCCCTCTCTCTCTCTCTCTTTATTTTTGTACGATCCAGTTGCACCGTGGAATCCCTATGCTCAAGGCACCTGCACTAATCCAAGTAAGCATCAACCTGTTCCCTCCTCCTTCCATTACCCTCCCCCCTCCAGTCCTGTCTGTCTGTATTCCCACAGGCATCCACAGTCACCCCCTTTTGACAAATCTTCATGTCGACATATTATTCAAGTGTACGTTGTTGTGAGCGGACTTCAGGGGGCAAGGTAGCCCTATCACTTGAGCGGATGGACTTCTTGCCCAACAGACCAGCTGTTAAAACACTACCCCCTCTCTCCCTGGTACCCGGTCATCACTGCCTAGCGATGAGTCCTCACACCCTCTACAACCTGAAGAATATTTTGTGATGGCTCTTTATGTGATTGTTATTCCCACATGCACGGAGCAATCAAAACAACTGTCAGTCAGAGAGCATTTGACTGACTGGCCAATTCCTCTACACGCTATTTCATTTCTGTCAATTTGCAGACCTCCCAAAACATCAACTCCTTCCCCATTTTTTAATAAAATCCTAATTAAGTTTTCGAGACAAAGCGACAGCCTTTAGAAGCAGTTTGCAAGTTATGACTTACGTAAAGGAAATATTTCAACACTACACATTTTCACTGTTCCGCAGTCAGGCAGCAAATGGTTTATATTTGCAACTGAAGCTATTTTCCAAAATATGTATATATATATCTTTATTATTATTATTATTATTATTATTATTATTTTTTTTTGGGGGGGGGGGGTAGGATTCCTACATTAATCCTCATTTAGTTTTTGGCAATTGTGAGATCCTAATCCTGTCCAACAAGGCAGGTGGTTCTTCCATACATGTACATGTAACTCTGGGTGGATCAGTCTTAGGTACCCTTGGTTGATCCGTCTTGGGAACCCTGAGTTGATAAGTCTTGGGAACCCTGGGTGGATCCGTCTTGGGAACCCTTGGCTGATCAGTCTTGGGAACCCTTGGCTGATCCATCTTGGGAACCCTGGGTTGATCCGTCTTGGGAACCCTTGGCTGATCCGTCTTGGGAACCCTGGGTTGATCCGTCTTGGGAACCCTTGGTTGATCCGTCTTGGGAACCCTGGGTGGATCAGTCTTGGGAACCCTGGGTGGATAAGTCTTGGGAACCCTGGGTGGATCCGTCTTGGGAACCCTTGGCTGATCAGTCTTGGGAACCCTTGGCTGATCAGTCTTGGGAACCCTGGGTGGATCAGTCTTGGGAACCCTGGGTGGATCCGTCTTGGGAACCCTTGGCTGATCAGTCTTGGGAACCCTTGGCTGATCAGTCTTGGGAACCCTGGGTGGATCAGTCTTGGGAACCCTGTGTGGATCCGTCTTGGGAACCCTGGGTTGATCTGTCTTGGGAACCCTTGGCTGATCCGTCTTGGGAACCCTTGGCTGATCCGTCTTGGGAACCCTTGGCTGATCCGTCTTGGGAACCCTGGGTGGATCAGTCTTAGGTACCCTGGGTTGATCCGTCTTGGGAACCCTGAGTTGATAAGTCTTGGGAACCCTGGGTGGATCCGTCTTGGGAACCCTTGGTTGATCCGTCTTGGGAACCCTTGGTTGATCCGTCTTGGGAACCCTGAGTTGATAAGTCTTGGGAACCCTTGGTGGATCCGTCTTGGGAACCCTTGGTTGATCCGTCTTGGGAACCCTTGGCTGATCCGTCTTGGGAACCCTGGGTGGATCAGTCTTGGGAACCCTGGGTGGATCAGTCTTAGGTACCCTGGGTTGATCCGCCTTGGGAACCCTGAGTTGATAAGTCTTGGGAACCCTGGGTGGATCGGTCTTGGGAACCCTTGGTTGATCCGTCTTGGGAACCCTGGATGGATCAGTCTTGGGAACCCTGGGTGGATCAGTCTTGGGAACCCTTTGTGGATCCGTCTTGGGAACCCTGGGTTGATCTGTCTTGGGAACCCTTGGCTGATCCGTCTTGGGAACCCTTGGCTGATCAGTCTTGGGAACCCTGAGTGGATCAGTCTTGGGAACCCTGGGTGGATCCGTCTTGGGAACCCTTGGCTGATCAGTCTTGGGAACCCTGGGTGGATCAGTCTAGGGAACCCTGGGTGGATCAGTCTTGGGAACCCTGGGTTGATCTGTCTTGGGAACCCTTGGCTGATCCGTCTTGGGAACCCTTGGCTGATCCGTCTTGGGAACCCTTGGCTGATCCGTCTTGGGAACCCTGGGTGGATCAGTCTTGGGAACCCTTGGTGGATCCATCTTGGGAACTCTGGGTTGATCTGTCTTGGGAACCCTTGGCTGATCCGTCTTGGGAACCCTTGGCTGATCTGTCTTGGGAACCCTGGGTGGATCCGTCTTGGGAACCCTGGGTTAATCGGTCCATCTGTGGCTGTACGGTCTTGAGAAAGATCTAACATGGAAAGTAAGTAGCCACCCCTTGATATGGGTGAATAAGTCCACCACTAAGTACCCACAT
Organism: Plazaster borealis; assembly: GCA_021014325.1. NCBI lineage: Eukaryota > Metazoa > Echinodermata > Asteroidea > Forcipulatida > Labidiasteridae > Plazaster > Plazaster borealis. The sequence continues at coordinate 10,671,481 of CM037473.1, forward strand.
TGCCCGCTCCACCTGGGTAAAGAGACACCCTAGGTGGATGGCTAAACCTTGGGGAGGGGAAGGTTATGTGGGTGTAGTCTCCAATGTAAGCAGGTTTTATTATTAATTTTGTCAAATCCCGTTTATGATGTTATTCTTTACGGTCCAGAATCAGTTTTCTTACCTTGTCCACCAGAACAATGTTTTGAACCTCAACTTTAACTAGCATGCAGACTGGTAGATCAATAGTAGTTCAAATTTTAATTTGTAAAAGTTTAATGGATAACACAAGAGGTTTTGTTTTAGATGTTTTTATGGTAGTATAACCACTCTCAAACAAAATTTTATAGATATGTTTAGTTTTACTTCAAAAACACATCTTGTTTAAACAAGAACCTATGTAATCTTTCGCAGGTTTTTTAGAAAATGTTATGAAGAAAACTCCTGGCACTTGTCAGTTATGTTTTCAGGCTGTAACAGCATTGGATAGTTTTTATTATTATTCCTAACGATGAAGAATTAATGATGTTATCGTCCCTGATTTCCACACTATCTCACTCTCTAGGCTTATCTCCTTCTATGCCGATTCTTCTGGAGTCTGTCCCTAATGTGAAAGGCAAGTTCCCGGACAGCTTTCTCATTTTCTTGTCAAATTGTCACCCGTAGCAGGTGATTTGCGTCGCTCAACCCAACTATTAGTGGTTCAACATTCACACAAACAATCAATCTTGCACTTATTACATCATTTTTTATCATTTAATATCCGATGAGTATTTATCAATTCTCCAAAGTCATTATCAATCAATCATTGTCTAATTATTTTACTTTATCAATGCTTAACCTTTAACGATTGGTCACTCGATCAATATCAATCAGAGTAAATCAATCGGTCGATTAATCATCCCATTATCCTGCACCTTACAAGTATACGTTTTCCAATCAAGCACTCAAGCAGTTATCCATCCAATCAATCACCCATCAGAGTCGATCAACTTTCAGAGAAATCAGTTTTTAAATTAATCTCACTAATAATCAATTTGTTTAAATAATGAAACGAGTCAATCATTTTGTAGGTTGTGCTGATGAATTTGACGATCAAAAGATAAAACCTGACTGTTCAAGCTGCCGATCATTTCAATAATCAGTTAGTTTTGAATCGAATCACAGGATCCTAGTATACATGCAATCAGTCAGTTGATCATTCTGAACCCTTGAAGTGAAAGGTTTTATCGATCAGTTTACATTGTCTTTGTAAATTCCTAATCCAGTGGATTAACCAGCACATCAAGTACACACCCCGAAATTCATGCTCCCCATTTGCACTGACTCATAACACTGATTCATCCATATCTAATAACCAATCAATTGATTAAGCCGTTCATTCATGGACTGACCAATCAATCAATCAATCAGGAAGTCAATCAACATAATCAATGAGTCTCACAAGTAACCAATCACTCGAACATGTCACTCGGTTTCCACTCGACCACTCCTTGGCTGTAACTATTACTCAAAAGCTAGATTGATGTAGAGAGCTTGACATAGCTAGTCAGTACTTGCACATTGTATGATTGGTAGTACTTGGTCAGGCAGTTTTGTATATAGATGTTGCTTATTTTATTATTTTTGTTGTTTGTTTAAGAAAAGACAAAGCAGGAGTTATTTTTTGTGCTCAAAGAAGAAAGTCGCAGGATTTCTTAGCTGCAATAGGCAACTAGATATATGTAGAACACAAGAAAAACGCTGGGATCCTTTGCAAAGACAGCCACACCCTTTTTTTTTGTTCAGATAAAATGTGCTTAGTGATTCACAGTCTTGTTCTAGTGATAAACATGCATGCGTACAACTTAACATTCCAAATCCGTTTGAAAAACAAAAAACGGGGGCGAAAGAAAAGAAGAAAAAAAAAAAGAAAAAAAAAAGGGAAAAAAAGAAAAAAAAGAAGGCGAGTTAGAAACGAAAGAAGCAGAATCAGGTGGCTGCTTTTCTATGCTCACTAGACTTGTCCGAACAAGTTCTGGTAAAATATATTAGCGGCTGAGTTTGACATGATGGGCTCAGGAAACATGGTTAAATGTGTGCCTGCAAGAAAATGTGACTTTTTTCTCGGAGAGCAATTTCGTGAGGTAAATTGTCGAATGTGCTGCAGTGTTCTCATTCTTTTATGAATTTTTTATTTGGTTTTTTTCTTTTGTAAGCTGTTTTTGTTTTTTGCTTTCATAAAAAAGTCTTGTACAGTTCATCATACATGTTATTGACCTGGGTTTTTTTTTTTTTTTTGTTTTTTTTTTTTTGCGGAAAGAACAAGCTTATGCCACCACCGAGGGAACTATTCCATCAATAAAACATATTGCGTTTCAGATCTCCATGATGCAAGGGATCCATTGACTAAAAGTCCCGACTCCCTATAGGTCAATTAACACGTTACACACAGGAAACCTTAGCAGATGTTTCTCCTTTGTGTTTGATATTTTTTTCTTGTGGGTAGATTTGCAATTATTTTATACCTGCGATAAATCAGCAGCGTTTTTTTTCTTCTTTTTCGTTCTCTCTTTGTTGCTTTTGTTGCCGCCGTGAAAGCATGAATCAAGCAAGAGGTTATTATACTGTGCTTGCATTTATCGATGTTTTCTTCAAAAGGGTTTCCCCTTTAGAGCACAAAGGCTTTGATTGATGTTGGAAAGGATAGACTGAAGGGATGTCTAAGGCGGAGCTTGTGATGTGTTTCACTCAATTAGCAGTTTGGTTTGCCCCCCGGTATACCCCCAGTCAGTCCTATCTGAGTTTTACCACAGAGTCGATGTTACATACAAAATGTCGTGCAATGGTTTTACTTGCTTGAATATTTTGATCAGACTCGTGCTTTTCTCATCCGTGCAAGTATTGTTTGTTTTCTTTCAAAAGGGGCGTGCACAAAGAAACATGGTTTCGCTCTTGGTATGGGCCCCTCAGGGAAAACTTCAAACTCTTTTATTACCGCAGCTTATAACTATGCTTGAGGAGTATATGGGAATTTGTCTTGTGTTATATAGCCCCTTGTATTTTCTAAATACAATCCAAGTTGAGACTAGAATGGCCATATTGTCTGGCCTCTTTTTATAAGAGAACAACTTGTCTCATTGTACATTCCGAAAAGGGATTGTGACAAAGACGGTCTGATGTCGAGGAGGAAACAAACATTTTCTTTTGCTGTTTTTTTTTCTTTCTTTGTAAATCTGTACATGCAAGCTGAAGTTTCTTGAGCGTGTTTTGTTCATTTATAATTAGATGGATCAAAAGGTTTTTTTGTAAAATCTTGTTCACTGTGCTAAATATTTAAAAATTTTTTTTTTTTTTTTTTTTTAATGAGTGTGCATTTTTTTGTTTAAATATATTTATTTATACCATCTTTTTGCTCAGAGTAGATCGGTACCCCTTTTTTGTTCATGTATTGCTAGCTGACTATCCCTGTCAGATGAAATATGAAATGCTCAAGCTAAGCACTTATTTGAAAATTGTGTCACCGTTAATAATGTTTTCAATATTACATAGATTTTGATATCTCAGGAACTGTGCTTTAACATCAATTGTAATTAATATTCAACATGTTGAAATCATTTTATAGATTAGGTTTGAATCAAGATTCAAATAGATCTTTAGGTGTTTTAATAATTCTTTTCGGTAGACTTGTGACAGTCTCTTCTTTGTCGCAAGGTCAACCTGAAAGAAAAACTTAGACTTGAGACAGTCTCTTCTTTGTCGCAAGGTCAACGTGAAAAAAATACATGCTATTAAAACCTTGAGTAACCTACAATTTCAAGAAGTATTGCATTTCAAGAATAAATTATGACTGTAGTTTTTCCTGGTCATTTTCGCAAAAAAAAAGTCTCATTATATCTATTTCGCGCGAAATTGAAAGTTCCTCAAAACAGTCGTTCAATTTCACTTAATGTGTAAGCAAATGTTCACTTGCGTCATGTGATTAATAAAGATAACCGCTCAATGTAAGAATTTATTTGAGCAGCATTCAAATTTGCAGCAGCTTTTCGCAGAAATCTCCAGTTACACCCACTCTACTAAATTGAATGCCGATTTTTGCATGGCCTAATAAGAACGCCTTAAAAGTTTAATTGAATAGAATGCTGTATAAATTTGGCCTTAAAGTGAAATTGAAAGACAGTTTCAATTAAAGAGACAAAATTGCTTTAATACGAATACATGAAAGTGAAATAGGCTGCTTTTTCGCCGAAAGTGACTTGGAAAACTTATATTATCAAATTATTTTGTTTTGTCTGCACTGTCCCCATGTTACAACATGTTGGATTTGTAAATTACAGTGTTATAGGGGCACTACTTTTCTGGAATTAATAAGGGCTTTAAGCTTTATGCTGAAGGTAAGTGTATTTGCATACAAATTTGTCGGTGACAATTGCAAGCAAAAAGTTTCTTTGCTATTAAAGGGACACATTGCCTTCGGATTTGGCGCTATAAAAAGGGTTTGTTATGAAATGAACATGGTTGGAAAGATGTTTTCAAAGTAGAATATAATGATTTACACAAATATCCACCACGTGAACTAACACTGTCGGTAATATTGCGGAGTCAAAATTTTGATTCTCAAAATGCTGGACTGTGTTAGTTCACAAAGTAAAAGGAAAACCATACAATTTTGACTGATATTTGTGTGAAACATTGTATTCTACTTTTAGAAGATCTTTCCAACTAAGTTCATTTCATAACAAGCGCTTTGTATAGCCCAAAGCGCCCAATTCAGAGGCAATGTGTCCCTTTAATGAATACAGTTGATTTTTTTTCTCCTCTCACTATTATAAATTAAACACCAGTGAATTCATTGACAATATTGTTAATAACAGTCTATAATGTTTGTTTTTTTGTTGTTACAGGTTACCCAGCAAATTTTGCATTTGGGAGGTCATATCCTGCCTACCCTCCTTTCACCCCATACTTTAGTGGTAAGTCTGACCCTTGACCCCGTTGGGTTTGTGTTGACCCCTCCTGCTGACCTCATGGCACTTACATGAAGTGACTTCAGCATCTTGTAAACGGTTTGCTTCTCGTTTGAGATGTTTTCTTTTTGTTTACGGGTGGATATATGAGAATCTTTGAGGGTTTTTTCAAATATCCATCCATGAGGTACTTTTATATGCAAAGAAATGTCCAGGAATGTCTTCATACTTTTCCTCATAATAGACTCTGCAAGTCTCGCGCGTGCTTGAACATTGGGACCCGTTAAAGTGCGCGAGTTTGTTTCCTTCACGTGTTAAAGCAATGTACGTGGGACCAAAGTGGTCCCAAAAATGTCCGAATATGCGCGAGACTTGCACGGTCTATGGATGCACATGGTAGCAAAAACAAATCCTCTACATCACTGAAAAATTAAGACATTCAATAATGTCTTCTTTATAAATATGATACAAAAATTTCGCTAAACGTCTACCAACTAGAAATTGAAGATATTGTTTCCAAGATGCTGGATTCATTGTTTGAGCCATTGCAGTAGGTAACTGCTGTCTTGTGCCGTTTCACCTTTGCATATTACTCCGCATGGTAATTTGATTTGTTTAGATCCATCAAAGTTTCCTTCCCTCCACCCGATTGGCTCAGAGCATTTGTCAGCCTTAGCAACCATTACCATGGTAGTTGTGTAGCCAATTAGAATTCATTAATTCTTTTTTGATTTGTAGTGTTTAAGAGAGTAGTTTTAGAAATTTCATTTTTTGTTCATAACAGAGGATTCACAGTGTTTTTGTAAGCCATTGAAGACTGAGTGAAAAGTGCACACAGAATAGTAAAAAACCAAAACAAACAGCAAAATAACACAGCAAGTTATGCAAAGCACAGAATTTTGAATGCGTGTCTCTAAAGTTGCCCACGGACGTAGTGCTTTTCTGCTTTGTAGAGCTCCTTTGATAATTTGATTTTTATTTGATCATTTTATTTTATTGTTTTATTTTTTTGTGGGGGTTGGAGGTTATAATGTTACTTTTCAGTTGTCTTCAACACAGAGACATCTAATGAAAATAACAGACTTAGGTGTACAGTGTTTTCTGGTTTTTTTTACCAGAATGGAAAAATCATGGTGATAGAAAGTGATATCATTCTGAACTCAATTGTTTCACAGATTGCCGTCTAAAATTACTGACTCTGAAACATTGCTTCTGGCCTAATCTGATTTATTTTTCATCTTCTGGCGACACTCCCTGACTAAAACAATTAGGGCACCACTAACCTTTTTGGTGATTGCTAAAGGAAGCCAGTGCTTACTATATAGGAGCTCATTAACTCATCTTGAATTAAATTTTGCGGGACTTCACAACGATAAAAACTCTTTGTTTTTTTCAAATGGTTTATACAATGCGGATCATACACAGTACTTAAAGGTAGGGTCATTGGTTTTTGTCTTTTTTCCAACGTAATGCTGATTTAAAGGCAAAATTATAAAGAAAGATACAATAAAAATCACCTGTGAAAGTTTCAGCTGAATACAGTGTCTGCTTGCTGAGAAAACAGCAAAAAAACTGTCACAGTATTTTCACAAGAACGTTGAATCAATCAATATTTAGTGAGGTGACAGCGGGTACCAACCGCATCTCTGGCCAAAGCATTCTCAAACGGACACCAACCCTCAAAAATCTGAGAAATGATTCATGCATGAATTGCTTCCCACATTCAAAAGTTTTGGGAAAAAGAATTCTCCAAACCATATTACTTCAAAGGGAATCCTTTCTCAAAATAGTTTATACTATCAACAGCTGCAGTGCTTCTCACCAAGTAAGTTTTTACGGTCATTAATTTTTGGAGTATTTACCAATATATGACCCTACCTTTACCCTGTGTTTAAAGGTACTGAACACGTTTGGTAATTGTCAAAGACCAGTGTTCTCACTTGGTGTATCCCAACATATGCATAAAATAACAAGCCTGTGAAAATTTGGGCTCAATGTCATCGAAGTTGCAAGAAAATGATGAAAGAAAAAACACCCTTGTTGTACAAATTTGTGTGCCTTCAGATAGGAATAAAAACTTCTTGCAAGAAGTTTTTATTATTTTAGTGAGAAATTACCTCTTTCTCAAAAACTACGTTACTTCAGAGGGAGTCGTTTCCTACAATGCTTTATACTATCAACAGCTCTCCGTTGCTTGTTACCAAGTAAGTTTTTATGCTAATATTTGTTTTGAGTCATTACCAAACGTGTACGATACCTTTAAGTGATACATCAATGTTGCTGGTAACCTGAGAGTGTGGCACAGTTATTCGTATGAAGATATTAGCAAATGTGACTGACATTATGCAGTGAATTTACAGTGTTTGGGCTTTGCATCTATGGCAATGCAATATTTAGGTCTTAAAGTCTTTGAGCGTTAAGAGTTGTTTAGGTTGCAGATGTTTACCGAGTTGGCTTATGTTCAAAGGTAGTCCCAATTTGGCTTTGCCCTACATCACATTTGTGAAGGCTGACGTGGTTATTGTTGGTTTCCAAGAAGTCATGACTGATATTCCTATGTCATTGAGCCGGCATGTTAAAGAGACCAGATTGTTTATGCTATGAATGCATATTTGATCACCAAAATGGCTGCTGTGCACTGAAGGTAGTGTGTGTGGTTTTTTAAATTTATTTTTAACGCAATATGTTTGGTAAAAAAAGTTAGGTGTGTTGACATCAGATTTAGAAACTCAATTGGGAATTACCTTTGGTTTAAAGGGAATGGTGGAGCTATTATATCATCGCGTCGCATATTTATTGCAAAAACGTTGTATCTCTCTTTTGCAAAAACATTGTATCTCTATTTTGCAAAAACGTCGTTTTGAAAATTTCAAACTCGTGCGTAATGTAAGTGCTTTTTTAAGGATATACAACGCTTATGCTTTGACACGGGGATATGTTTATAAACAAGATCCAGTTGGTCACAGAAGCCCAGGCAATTAAAGCACTTCTTTTTAGAAACTGAGCAAGCCCTTTACGATGTGTTGTGCATTTTTCTTTCTGCAGCTGTCAAGGGTTGATTTCCTGGATGGCATTTCCTCCCCAACCAAAAAGTTGTTTTTGTTTCCATGTGGTTGTTTCCTTGAAGAGTGTAACTTTCCTTGATAAAAATGACTTATTCTGTATGTCTGAGTAACCCAAACTTCTGCGATAGAAACTGAGTGGTGTTCTTTTTGTGGTAGATTGATGATAAACACATTGGGCAACATATGTTTGGGCAGTGATGGGTGATTTTTCATGGTGTACACTTAGGTGGCAGTAGGCTTTTAGTTGGTGTGTGCTATCACACACTTGTGTGGAATTATGAAAAGGAGATTTGCCCTGTGAAAACTTGTGGCCCAGAAATCTCCAGCATCCGTGTTGGTTGTGGAAGTTGTGCTTTACCTTGTTTTTGCAAAATGGATTTTAAGGGTTTCAATTCATGCACAATGCTTGCAATTGTTTTACTGTTGGTTGAGGGTTTGGCACTGTTGTGTTTCCCCTATGCATCGGTTGGAAATCGTTCTGTCTCCAAGTTTCACTGGGCTCTACGCTAGTTTCACTGGGCTCTACGCTAGTTTCACTGGGCACTAAGCTAGTTTCACAGGCTTAAGTTTACAAAGGTGGGAGGAACTGTAGAAAAACAGTGAATTGAAAGAAGGAAACCATGTTATTTGATACATCAGGAAAGGGGGGTTTAATCACAATGGTTTGCCGAACTTGAACTGGAAGTTTTGCTTTGAAATGTTCTCCCCGGTGACTCTTTATGAATAACACTGAAGTTTGTTGCATTTGCATGAGATAGTGAAGTGTTACTTCACGTGTGCAATTTGATAACCTTTGGAGCATGCTTTTCATGATGTGGTCTACCATTAAGGTTTGATAATGGCAGGCAATCAATATAGTATTTCAAAACTATTCAAAGCATAAACCTAAATCCATGGGTATGTATTTTCTTAGTTGGGGTTGACACTTTAGTTTTTGTTTTTTTGGTGTGTGTGTGGGGGGGGGGGGGTGTCTGAACGTGGAAATCAAGGACTTTAACTAAAGGGTTCCAAGTGGTTTGACAGATAAAGGATGTTCTCAGTTCAATTTTGTGTACAAAACCAATGGGGACGTCGCTAAAAAAGAAGAAAACAAGTCTAAACTAAACATTGGGAAAACAAAGAGTAGTCCTTGATTTACCGGGTCGACATGTGTGTGTGTGGGTTGAGTATTGAGGGCAACTGACAAAATGTATAACAAAGGTCGGCTAGGTCCACTGAGTGGGCTGTTTTGGCTATGGTTGTTAGATGCAGTGGTTTATGTATAGCCACAGCTGAAGTCGGCCATATTTTGTGTGCACCTTTTCAACCTTGTACTGTATGTCCGTGCATACCACTACTCATGCCCAGGGTATAGTGGGGCAATGCCAGCCTTTACCCCCGGACACCAACGAGGGTCGGCAGGTCGAGGGCGCTCTCCTGGACGTGGTGGCTATGCAAACTACCACAGCACACCAGGTAACTGTTACCTTGGTTTCCAAAAAGGCACAATCAAGGCTTGTGTGGTGTTAAACAGGATCCTCCCTAAAGTGATTTTGAAAACATTTTTTTGTGAAAAGTCACCCACCCTTCAAACCTTTTGATTGTTCATCAGCAAATGAAGTGTAATCCACGTGTGTTGAAATGTTATGGTGATAATTATCCATATTATCGCTAGATACTTTTTGGGAGGACCCTTTAATTGAAGGTGCAGTGTGGTCAGCTTTCTTCACATGGTTTTATTTGACTCTTAAAACTTTTTTCTAATAGCACTTTGTGTGGTTGGGAGTGGCTGCTGTAAAGTTCAAATGTCTGTCTTTTACCTTCAGATTTCATTTTCACTCAAATAGTTTCTCTTGTTTTTAAAAATCAAGTTATAAACTCAAAAAGTTGCATCCCCTTAAGGTGATCCCCTGGCTGCCGCTTCCCAGGTTGTATCAGAAACTTGGGTGTGTTCCCTGGCTACACGGCAGCTAACGGTTGTATGGCTTCTGACTGGCACCCCAAAACAAAGATATTGACAAAATAGGGAGACCGCCAACATAGGGCTAGATATTTCAAATCCCTTTCTAGTAAATTTGTCTTTTTTCACCCCAAAATTGTTTTTCAAAACAAAATTAAATTATCCTTCACTGAATGAACAAAACTGCTGGGTGGGATTTTGAGAATCTGTTCATGGAACGATAACATACTCTAACAAGGTTATGTTTTCTGTACAATTCTTGAACTTTATTCAGAATTCATTCATTACTTTTTGTTAACTTGAGAAGAAGAAGAAGAAAAAAATTCTGAAAGAACTGTTTGCTTTAAAAAAAATTCTTAATTCAAGTGAAGCAGGAACTCACATCAAATTGATAACTCACCTGGAATCCGTGTACAATTTCTTTTTAAATTACAGTCTGTCCCAGCTGTACTAAGCTTGTTCCATTATCAGCATGAAAATGGCAATTAAAATATTTTGGTTTACACTCCAAATGAACTGGTTAACATCAGGACTTTGCATTTCCAGGCACTAAAACAATAATGATAAGATGTTTACCCCAATAGTAGACCATAACACACTCACTGACAGCCTTTGCATGGTTTGTGTGGTTTGGCTAAGCTTTAACTCGATCTTCTGCTTATAACCAACACCATAATAAGCATCTTTTCCAAGGTAAATCCGCATGTTTGTTTTAAAACCTGCAATACTTTTATCATCATAGTTATCTGAGCATTCTAAATATTTCTTCAAGCCCTGGGAAAAACTTGTCACAGAAATTTGCTACTGAGTCGGTAATTTCTGTATTTTGTTGCCAAATCTAGTTTAAAAAAAATCCTTTTGTGAATGCGATGCTGATTTAGCATCTGATCTTTATGTTTTTACTATAGCGTAACACTATTCATTGAATTTGTGTCCTCACTCGACTATAACCTGTCAGTTTTTAGGGGAAGGGAAGGTGCTGGGTTTCCTGTAAGCATGTAATTGGTGAACAGTTCGGACTCAAACAGCAAACACCAGTGCTGTGATACATACAGTCAGTGCAGGTATTTTTACCATGGCATAAAAGCAAAACATTTACAAACTGTGTCTTCATGATTCAAGACATACATTCAACAACTATTTGTGAAGTTGAAACATTTAGGATTGGATTGTTTTCAGGAAACAGTAATAGAATAGCGAGAATTTGTTTAGCTGTTCTAAAGAGGGTCGCCAAGGTCAAATTGAGTTTTGTGATGCACTCATTTTCCAAAAGATGGAGTCCTCATGAAAGTGGGGGGAAATAATTACAAGTCTCTAACCTCACGTTAAAATGGTGTTAATGTGAAATGCCACTTTATTTGATACCCTTTCAGAGCGAAATTTGAATCATGACGTCATCGGACAGCAAAAACAAATGTGTCTGTACTTTTCAAAGAGGAATTTCTGCGCCAGTCAAAAGGTCAACTTCAATGCCGTTTTGATTGAATATCATCAAAATTCAGGAAGGATCTGAAACTTCCCTGTACAAAAGTGTACAGACCATATATTTGAATTGTGACATCAAATGTTTTTGGATTTTGACAAAAATTGCACTTGAAGGGTATCAAACACAGTGGCATTGTATACTATTTTTACTCGAGGTTGGATACTTGAAATTTTCATTTCCATTTACATAATTACTCTATATATTGGAAAAATGAATGGATCACAAAACTGAATTTGACCTTGGAGCCCCTCTCTAATTTTAATGCTCCAAGTTGAAATTAGATGTCTAGGTACTTAATGCTGTCGGAATAATATTAATAATAATAATTAAACAATTACACTGCGCACACATCTGTCCAAGGACATCCATGGAGTGCAAAGAAATAACAATGGAGACTAATAAATAGATGCAGTCAACAGAAGACGTGACACTGGTTTACGAGAAAGATTTGTCGAGAAAGATTCCTGTTTTTCTATCAAAGCGTTGTAAGATTCCAACAACCGAGGCACTGGAATCAATTGGTACAATTTAATTATTGTTCCCCGCTTTATCATTGTGAATTTTTTCACATGGTTGTCATCTTCAGGATGTGCATAATATTTAATAAAACCATTGCCAAAGCCTAGCTGGATGAATCGTTCTGAAATATCGTTGTTCTCAGGGACTGTGGTTGGGTGGTCTGGCGCTGTTTGATAATTGTGCAACCAATAAATCATGTTTGTTTTTAGGACAGTTGAAAATTGATTCACAGTGCAACCGGAAATATAGGTAGTGGTTACTGTATGTTTTGAGGAAGCAATGAACTCTAAGATTGTTTGTGTATTGCATTGAGCCTGTTGTAGCACTGTGGTTGCACTGTACACAAAATTGGAGCTGATAGAGAGGGTTAGAGTGAGACAGGGACTTGGGCAAGTTTATGCACCATGATCATTGTAATGACTGGACTGATGGGATACTGGTGTTGTGTAATAAAGCTGTGTCTTTAAATTGGTGTTAAAAAGTTATGACCCATTTACACTGGCAGGATGGACGATGAACTGTGATGGGGTTTTTTGTTTTATGGTTAACCTAGAATTGGAACCATGCATGGGGGCAATTTATCTTGAAAAATTTTGGTAGCACCCTGGACAGGTGTCTTTAAGAGTTGTGTTGTCTCTGAAAGAACAAGTTGATGTTGCAATTGAGAAATGCGCACAAACGGATTGTTTCAAAGTTGACTCTATGGCATGAAAGCTTGGTGGGACTTCTGCATGTGTGTAAACTGTAAATCGGTTTCTTTGGAGGAATTTAGTTTTGTAATCACTGATGTCTTGTGCTTGAATGTATTGATGTCAGGATACACTGTGAGTCACTCAGAAATGCACTTGGAGGAGACATATATTACGTGGGATTTTACTTTTTGGGCTTAAACTCAAACTAAGTGCTTATCTGTCCACTGCTAAATAAAAGCCTGAATATGATTTTGATTACTACATAATGCTAAGTTTACTCTTGAAGATAGAGTAAATGATTTGGTTAAAAACTTTATCATTTGTCTGTCATGGGCTTTTAAATACTTAAGTATCTTTGAAAAAAAGTTTAACAGTTATTGGATGATTTGATTTTTGAGTATCTACAAAATCAAACTTGTACAGTACGCTCTTTTTTTTAGTTTCCAAGTGGATGTAAATTTAGTTTACCAATTTGACATAAATCACACGTTTAATTCCTCTAGAGGGCGCCCTGGCGACGCTGATGAGTTCTCTGTACGTTAGCTTTGTGTAAACGTCGTTAGATCAATTGTTTTTCGATTATGTGCGCCAGGTGGTGCGTCTTTGACCTGTATAGCGCCCTCAAGTGTAATTGACCATGTGATAAATGTCGATGACATGTATAATTCACAGAGAGCACCCTCAGTAATGAGCAGTTGACGTACTTGAAGACGACCGGACTTGACAAGTCTGTGTGTATCGCCTCTCCAGGCTTACACGCCTACCCCAGTGGTTACGTCATGCCTCACGGAATCCAGCCTGCCATTGATCAGCGACGCACTGCTGGCCTCATTCCATACTCATACCCTGATTATGGCTCCTCGGGGCCAGCAACAATCAGGGCAGCCAACTGCACCACACAAAACCGGACCGATGGGAACACTGGCGTGACCCAGCACCAGCAGGCCGAGTACAACCGGGAATACCATCAGGCTGGTATGTGCCATTCAGACCGTGACGCTACGCGTGGCACACACCGTAACGCATACTGTCATACAAGTTTCTATAATAATGCATGGTTTTTAGAACACTGGTGGCAATCACTGTTTAATTGTCCCAATCTACATGTAGTCAAGTATCGTAATGATTAGTTTGAGTTAAAGCACCCATGTTAGACTGGTGCCCTCTGTTTCGCATCCATTTTTACTCCTATAATGGAATGCATTCACCGTGCACCTTTATGTTGCTGCAAGCGGCAGATGCCACATCCATGCTTAGGATCTACACTCCTCTGTACAAAGCAAACATCACTTCGTAGAATACATGTCTTGAACCTATTAACTGCCTTTAAAACGGTGACTCTTGTCAAGAAATAAAGTGTTATTTTACTATTGTTGTAAACATACTTGCATTATATTACATCGTATATGAATTGCTTTAAACACCTAGCGGTATCAGCCAGATACATACACTTGTAGAAAACTGTGTTGGTTGTCTTGTAAATGTTCACTTATCCATCAATTCATTCTTCCAATAAAGTCAGACTCAATTTGAATAAAGTACTTTGTATCTTTCGTACCTGTAAACAGTTCTTTTAACGTTTAGTACAACATTGGAAATTTTAGTCGAGTTTTAATTATATGACAGGCAGTTAACAGGTTAAGTCTGTGTGAATGTTTCTCAGAGACACTGTGGTAGACTTTTTTGATCCCCTCTCAATTGTTGAGCCGAGCTTGCTGTATTAATTCTTCCTAATTACAATCTTGCATGGATTTAGCATACCCGCTTGTTGGCCATGGTACTTTCCATATGATTCTAGTCTAACATGTGTCGTGTGGTGTGTTTGTGTGTTTTTGATAGATCATTTAGCAGTAGTTGTGCTGACAAATTCATCTCTCTATTCATGCAGCCAAACATTTTAACACCTCTTAGCACATTATTTCTTGTGGGCCACTCTGTAGTTTTGTTTCGTTTAACTCCAAGATAAGGAACAGCAATGGTCATTCAGAACAATAAATTATGTCATAAACAATTTTGGATGATAATTGTGATAACTTGCATGTTAAAATATGCAGATTGGATTTCGGGAGATATTACAGTGAGCGCAGAATCACTGTTGTAGTTCCAATGGGCGCAGAAATCATCTGATTGTAGGGAGAACAAAAAAACATGTTCACAGACCGAGTTTAACCAATGCTGTACCTTATCTTGAAGATGCATTTTTCACAAGCCAAACTGTAGACCATATAACCTGTGACATCACATGTTTACAAAAAAGCCACAGAGCCGGTACTTTGTACACAACCCTATGGAAGACTACACATTACAATCTTATATTCTGTTGAGATTACACCGTCTGATTTTTTTATCAACTTTTGATATAAAGAAAGGGGGCACATGTCACAACTTGTTCAGCTGTTATTTTTTATAACACTTGAATATGTATGCGGGAAATTATGACACAAAATGAATGTAAAATCTCCCATATGGTCGGTGAAGTTTCTCGCCTGCCAAGAAATGCCCTGGAATGTACAAGGTCACTCTTTTTGTAAGCGAAGGTTACAGGGTTATAAGATGGAGAACTAATCCCCCAAAAATAAAATAAATTACCCAAAAATTTATAGACATTTTGCTGTCCCCAATGAAATTGGAATAATGTAATCAAGTGCTACATTTGATTAGAAACAAAATGTGATTCACTGACAATATTTTGATTGAAGAGTCAAAACTAATTTTAATTATTATATGCTCTCGACTGACCTTTCACCCCCACAGTGATGAACTCCCCGTATGCACAGCAGAGTTACGCCCCCTCCCCGTCACCCGTCAATAATCGCAGCGGCTTCAACGTTAACAGCAGCCCGGGCCCTATGGACTTGTACGCCGTTTCTACAACCCAGGCAGAGCAGAACGCAATGAGTACAGGTTTTGTTCCCGCTGTCAGCCCACAACCAAATAACTATGGAATGGGACAGGTAAATTAAACTTCACTAAACGGCGCTGGTGTAAAAACAGGTGGTTAGGGAACTTGGAAATGAATGCCTTCTGGTTTGAGCATGGAGTTTTCACACCCTTCCCTATGTGGGTTTTTATTTTTTGACATTTTTTTTGTTGGTGTCCTTTTTATTGAAGAAAATTACAAGCACATGATCGATTCAAAGACAGACTTGGCTTTGTTTCTACTCAAAACCACCCCTTGCCTAAGGTTGAGCTTAGTTTATGAACAGATATGGATAAATAAGTGAGACATAGTGACGGGTGATGAAGCAACTTACTATGAATATTTAATAATAAAGAGTTGAGATGGAATTTATGCCCTGAAGTGAAGTTTAAACAAACAGAACATCCACTAGGCTCTACTTTGATTTAGTTTAAGCATCTAAAAGTAAATTTTAAGTTTCAGCTGTGGAAGCACTGGATAAAGTTATCACCAAAACTGACAATTCCTCAAGTAGTTAAAGGGACACGTTGCCCTGGATCGGGCGAGTTGGTCTATAAAAAGCATTTGTAACCGTTTGTTATAAAATGCATATGGCCAGAAAGACGTTATAAAAGTTGAATCCAATGACCCACACAAATATGTCTCGAATTTGCGTGGTTTTCCTTTTACCAGGCATGTGAGACCTCCGCGTTTACGCGGAAATCCGCGTTTTTTATTTTCCCATTCCGCGTTTTTCTTACGGGCTCCGCTTTTTTCCCATCTCCGCCGTGAATGGCCGGTCCGCGTTTTTTAATATTTTTTGTAACGTCCAACAACGATCATCAAGCAGCAAGTCATTTTACTGCACAACACTCACACAGAGAAGGGGAACCTGGCATCGGAAAGCACTTTAAGTTTACCTGTATAATCATATATCGCGGAACCACAAGGCGTGCATGAAAAAAATGGCACGTTAGCAATAAATTGCGGCCCGGCAGCTGGCCCGATATGCGGCTTGCGGTCTTCCATGAATACGTGGGCGAGTAGGGAAACACGCAACTCGAATTTCCAGGGTCAGAAGACGTGCGGTGGAGTCTAATTTCAACCTCGTTCTTGTTAAATTTCATGCAAAATTATAACCTCGTACTCATAAACACATCGCTCTCGCCGCAATTTTTTTTTCCCAATGTGCGTCGTCGACCGATCGTTAAATCACGAAGATTTCAGTGCAAAAGAAGTTCTATAAAACCGATCCTCAAATTATGAATCCATGAAAGTTGCTGTTGATGAAAACACTATTATTAAGGGCAGAAATTAGGGGGAAAGATTGTCCAAAATGGCAATTTTACGAACTTCACTTCCGTGGTGGTTTGGGTTTTTTCGTTTAAAAAAAAAAGAAAAAAAAAAGGTTTTTTTTGGGTTTTTTTACACTTCGAAAATTGTGTGCATACTTACATGTGGGCTTGTGTAAAAACTTGCAGGGCGACAAATTTGGGACTCCTACAATTTGCGCTACGTGCTTGCTAACTAAAAACAATTTTTCCTCTTTTTTGTCCATGACCCGCTCACATGCCTGCTTTTACATTGTGAGCAAACACGGTCGGCCATTTTGTGGAGTTAAATTTTTGACTTCACAAAATGGCCGATCGTGTTAGTTCGCAAAGTATAAGGAAAACCACGCAATTTCCAGGCACACTCGTGTGGATCATTGTATTCTACTTTTATAACGTCTTTCTAACCATATGCATTTTAAAACAAACGGTTACAAACGCTTTTTTTTAGACCAACTCGTCCGATCTATGGCAACGTGTCCCTTTAAGTTTTGAGTTTCAAGAAACAGTTACTTCAGGTAATAATCCTCAGTTTTGTCTGATTTAGACGAACCGCCTAAGTTTTAAGAGAGTAGGAAAAAGCTGACAGTCCGAGACAAGTGTCCTTGAATGTTCCCCACTGCACCCATTGCACAATTCAAGACGAGGGACTTACGTCATATCCTCTGTTTCTCTCTCTCTCTTTCTCTCTACCCCTTCATCCCTTATTGCAATTACCACGCCCGGTTCTCGCATCCCAATTATAGAAGGTAACGTCACGTTCGTTATACATCTCTTTGTTTTTTAATTACCACCGCCAAGTATATATTGTGGAATTCTGTTCAATATATAACCAAACACCTTAGACTAGTATAATCCATATTTATATTTTTTTAACAGCGTTGACCTTTGACCCCCTTTTTTTGTTCAGTGTTGATGAATATTCATATTTTGTACATGTTGACTTTAATATCCACCCGTTGTAGTGTTTAGATGGCTTGCACTGCACTAACCATGTTTGCTTCCCTCCAAAAAAATTAAAAATTAATAAAGGATATGTAATAAGTTTTTAAAAAATGTCTAGTGGGATAGAGTTTTTGTTTGTCAACTCACAACCGCCGTTTTGGATTTTGCTGAGCTTTTTTAATATTGCTGTACTGATTTATAAGCAAACTGAAACTGGTTGCAGTGTGTTGAGGCGCATGAAACCATGGTAATAATAAAAGTAGAAAGATCATCACAATGTGTATTTATCTTTGGGTCATCGTGGCTAGATTCCCTTTTGCTCACCTCTTTTAGTGGATGTTACCAATTCACCACTTCAACTGATCTCCACAAACATGGCAAATATAAACTGAAAAACGACGTTCCTTTGTATCATCATCCACCTCTTTTAGTGGATGTTACCACTTCAGCTGATCTCCACAAACATGTCAAATATGAACTGAAAAACTCAAAAAATTGTTACTTTACAGACGTTCCTTTGTGTCATCACCCGCCTCTTTTAGTGGATGTTACCAATTCACCACTTCAACTGATCTCAACAAACATTTCAAATATGAACTGAAAAACTCCAAAAATTGTTACTTTACAGACGTTCCTTTGTATCCTCATCCACCTCTTTTAGTGGATGTTACCAATTTACCACTTCAGCTGATCTCCAAAAAACATGTCAAATATGAACTGAAAAACTTTAAAAAATGTTACTTTACAGACGTTCCTTTGTATCCTCTTTTAGTGGATGTTACCACTTCATTTAATCTCCACAAACATGTCAAATATGAACTGAAAAACTCAAAACATTGTTACTTTACAGCATTCCTTTGTGTCATCACCCGCCTCTTTTAGTGGATGTTACCAATTCATCACTTCAACTGATCTCAACATGAATGTCAAATATGAACTAAAACAACAAGCAGCAGCACTTTTTAAACATGAGTGTTACTTTTTAAGGCCAAACTGATGAAGCTTGATAACAAATAACCTGATAACCTGATCGCCATTGTTTTAAGTCTTGAGATAATTTCAAATTAAAACATGCAGTATGATTTTAGCAGCAGTTTTTAAAATTAAGAATTAGATGAAACTTAAATTGTGCTGCCAACTCTTAGTTGCTTTTTAGTGAATGCACAGTTTCCGATTTTAAAAGGGGGGCTTTTTTTAACACAACATGAAAACGGCATTGATTTGAAACAAACTATGGAGTAAGGGATGCAGTGACCAAAATAAAGCCATTTTATTGACATGTTTTTATATTCCACCATTTCTCTCTTGACCACCCCCACCCCCTTTTCTTCCCAATTTACCCTCCTGTTTTTCCACACTTTTTGAACATTTTGTGTTATTACTGTTTGTTCATGACCCATCCAGGCTCTGATAGCGCCCAACTTCCCCAATGTCAATGGTTATATGCAATGAGCTAGCAGATTGAATGAATGCACCACCTCTCAGGTATACTTCCACTACATTCTATCACCTTCCACTGTGTTGCAATGACCTTTCACCTTGTAGCTATGACCTTTCACAATGTTATGACCTTCACAATAGTAGACTTGTTACATGACCTTTTGCATTGTTGCTATAACCATACTGCTGAGACATTTTTATTTTAATAGAATGGTTTTTACCTTGACCTTTCACCTACTAACTTTTAACTGAATGACTTTCATTTGACCTTTACCTGCCACATTGTTGCTATGACCTCTCGCCATCAACTTGATCCGACCATTTAAACTGTTTTTTCTCAGCTAGTTACACAATATTTTGTAATTGCTAAATTGAACAGTACGGATGAGCTTTATTTTCGTGACGTTTGATGTTTTAAATCTGAACTTTAACCTTGTCTTGTTTTTGTACCCTTTGATGTTTTCACTGTATACTATTGTACTCTTGACCTTTCACCTTTGTGTTAAACTTGACCACCAAGCCTCATGATGTGTAATTTGCTCATGTTAGTGCTGAGACACTTTAACTGTATGACTTCTCCCATGACTGTTCACCTTCTAGCTTTAGACTGAATGACTACCATGTGACCTTTCACCTTGCTATGACCTGCCATGTTCTATCAATTTGCTCCGACCATTCAAACTATTTCTTTTTATCTGTTTTTTTAAACTGCTTTTTAAATTACCTTTAATGTTTTACCTTTCTTGCAATATTTAGTGTGTCTTTGTAATGTTTGATGTTTCACCTGCTCATGTGATTGTTATCCATGTTTGAAATATATACGTGATCTGCGTGATCAAAATATCAGCAGTTATTTTGTTGCTCTATTATTTTTCTTCCTTGCTGTCTTTACTTTTTTAATTTGACGAGACCAATATACACAATCGGCAAAGTGGGTATACAATGTAAACAAACCAAGCAAGCAACGCGCAGTGTGCATGGAAAAGCATGGCTGCTTCCAAGTGCTTCCGCTAAAGGTGCGGACAAAGCCATGCTTGATGACTCGGTCGCTGATTGTGTCTATTGTTATTCTGTCACCTTTTACTTAGTTGTAGCGTATGCTTTGGGCTAGAAGAGGCAAGTAAGATGAAAAAAGTGGTACGGGGGGGGGGGACATTTTTGGGAACACTGAGTAGAGGCAAAACCTCCGTTACCTCGGCAGCAAGCTTCAAATTCTGATTATATCAAACCTCACATTTCTGCTTATCAGTTTTTGTTACATGGTATTGTTTTGTCTGAATTTGTTTGTTCTAGTTGATTGTTGCATCCGTTTCTCAGTCTTTGCTTTCGTGTCATTCTCTGTAAAGCATGTATATGCAATGCAGCATTAACGTTTAACATTGTGTTTCTGTGGTCTTTTACATAAAATAAGTCCATATAATTTTCAAATGACAAATTTTTATGGTGTCGATTATCAATTTATTCGTGGAACTTAACACCTAAAAGAAGTGGAAACACTGACAAAGGATCAAGACAATTTCGTTCAAATTTGATGAATTATTGCTGTAAAATTGAAATGGAAAGTGGTCATTTTGCATTTTGTTTGGAGGGGGGATGGTTAAAAAAAACTAGGATTGTTATTCTTTGGTTGAGGAAACAAGAACTTAAAATCCAATTATTAACATTAGGTTAGAAAGGTATTTCTACAAATCCGTAATTTTGGCAAAATTGGGTGAGGGTGATTTGGGGAGCTTACATTAAAATGAAAAAACAACATGCATGAGCTTGAAAAATGTAAGCGTGTCGGATGCGGGTCAAAATAAGCCCTTTATTTTAAACTAGAACTGGACTTCCATAGCATGATGACTGTTTAAAGTTAAAAGCTGATAGCTCAAGCTGAGAAATTTAAACAACTTTGACGATTTAAAATGTCTTATTTTATTTGTCTTTTTCTTTGAATTGCTTTCTTAATTTAGACTTACGGTGGTGCTAGCCAGAATTACAACCCTCTCGTTCACGGAAGGAACTTCTAGAGAAATCATATCGGATTGGAACCACGACTCAGTCTGTGGTTAACACTACCACCGTTGTGGACAAAAACAAGACTCCAGACTAACCCTGCCAAGGCATCTGCCAAGCTCAAGTTTTTTATCTCAAAATTTCAACACTATTTTTTTGTAACACAACAGGGAAAATTATAATAAAAGTGAGAACGCAACGGGGGTTGCGCTTAATCATGTCCTGAGACAAATTGAATTGGAATTTTTATGAAGAAAAATGTCAAATGATCATGTGCAAGCAAAATCAAATTTAAAAATGGGAACCAAGTCTATGTTAAATATTCTGCGATTACTAGTGGTGGAATTTTTAGTGGATTAAGTAGAGTTGCGAAATAATGCATCTGAAGTTTATTTTATGTTTCCTACCTATGGCTGTTGACCAAAGCAGAGCGGGACGTGTAAAGAGTAGAGTGCACATAAGTTGAAGGGTATCATTGGGGGAAGTATGAGAGGATTAAATGGGGAACATTTTTTGGCTGAGGCCTGGTGTGCGATTTTAACAAAACAACTAAATTAACAACATTGTGTGGTTATTTAAGTAATATATCATTATTCTTAAAACAGTGCAAGTTGAAGGTATGGCCATTTTTTATCCGTTTGTGTGATGGTCAAAACATATTTGCGAATAATTGTGTCAATTTTTTGATCTTTGAAAAGAATCTAACATAAAAACAAAGTTTTTGCTCTTAAACTATTAATGTAGCTTGCGGAAAAAACAAAATCTAGATGTATGAGTTTTTACAGTGGTTATTTGTAGGCTGTAGTGTGTGGAGAATGTAGTCATGTAATTGTAGTCCTAGATTTGCAGTGAGATATCGGTGTAGTTGGGTAACTGTGTAGCATTTAAGTACTTGTAGTAATGTCCCGTAGTGGTTACTTCATTCGTATACCAACACTTCTTGTGTGGGTTTTTTAAAATTTTATTTTCACCTTTTTAAGTTTATCTTATTATTGTTTATAATATTATGAAGTAAGTTTTAACTAAATCTTGTAAAGGTATTTTGCCAGAGTGCCAATGATGACAAACTGTGTATCCCAAAGATAAATAAATAATTCATAATTAATTGATACAATTTTTTGTCAAGATTTAACTTAATCTCTTATTGAAAGTATACTTTGCAAAAAAAAATTAAGAGAGGTAAAATGAAGAGCGGGGAACTCAGTACCTTTAGCAACTCTTAGGCCTGGTTTTTAGACTTTAAAAATGTCGCATAAATTTAAATAAATTATGTACTGTTGTTTTTCTATGTATTTAATAAAAAACTATCTCATCATTTTTAGACTTGCTTAGAGGATAACTTGACATAAATTATGTTTTCTTCTCTGGGTATGTGCCAAATTATTTCTGTGGGTCACTCTAATGCAGCTTTGTATGTTTATCATGAAACAGCAGTAGATTGTTTTTGGTTATGAAATAGCAGTTGGGTTTAAAAAACAATTCTACTCAGCCTCATTGGTATGTGTGCAGCAGTTTGTGCACTTGTTGTAGTTTTGAAATTACCTGAAATTACACTAGAACTTTGAGGGTTTTTAGGCGGACTTGACTGAATGCATTGTGGTAAAATCTCTTTAAGGTCAGTATCCAATCTATTTAAGTCAAACTCTCGGCTAAAAAAGCTGTACCTTTGCTGATATTTTTCCAATGCACCTAGATTCTATTTATTCTGAAAAATTCCCCCATAGATTTTGCAGTTTGATTGAATAAACATGTAAAGTGCGCTTTTTGGCTAAACGAAATAGGCCGTTACATTGGGGATAATGTAAATATGTTGCTGGATTTTGTTTTTGGCATTTTATGTGTAAAAATGAAAAAATAAAAACTTAGTAGAATTCATAGGAAAAGTATCAGCAAGCGTTGTTCCAATAGGAGTGTTTAACCATAACTGCTATTGTGTTACCAACAATTATCTCTTTTTTTTTGAGGTCCTTGTACAGTTTGGAATCCAAACAGGTTTTTCGTACAGCAATACTGGACAATAAGTTCAGATAAAAATTTGCCAACTTTTTCAATGGTTTTCTTCTGTTTGTGTTTTTTTAATTATTTTATTGCAAGTTTTGGTTTTCCAAATTGCTATATTGTTTGTTTTGTGATTAAGTAAATACATAGCATCTATGCATATGAAGCATTTCTTGTTGTTTTTCGGAAATGAATGTAAAAAGTGGTCCGCCATGTGAAACCAACAAATTGCAATTCTTGAATAACTAAAAAAGCCTTCTAAGAACATTTTGTGTGAATTTCTTTTAACCGTACATTGTTTTGGATAAGTTGTTTACATTTTGTCATTTCCTAGTAGAGTGAATGATACTATCCATGCCAATTCTGACAAATAAACAAAAACTGCCTGGATAGTTAATTTTAATGAATCTATGCCGATATCTCATAAAGAATGTCATTCCACTTGAGTAACTGTCTCAACTATACTATAATAGTTGGGACCATTGTCAAGTTTGGGGTACCGTAAAACAAAAGAGAAAGAAAGACATGGTAAAACATTGGTATTTGAAATACATTTGGTATTTTTCATTTAAAAACTTTTTTCCCCAAGCTATACACTATGAATATTACCCTGATCTAAGACAGTTTCTTTGAAGTTTGAGCTCATGTTTTTAAGAAATCTGTTTTAGACATTTTTAGCCAAAAACAGCAAGTTAATTTCTTGATACAATACATTATTATAAACAATAAAAAAGTACTTCAAATTTAGAAATATCTGATGAGGAGTGGGCTCCACTCCAAGGAGTGGGTTGATCGGAATAATACCAATGTTTTACCATTGAGATATCTCCATTAGTTATAGTTCCATTTTTACTATCCAGAGTGAGAAACTGCCAGTTAGTATGGTAGTCAGTGGTGAATAGTAAGACACACAGAATATGCCAACTTAAAAAAAAACTAAAACCATCTGCTGCTGGTTGCTTGCATTACTGTCTATAGCGTAGTTGACTGCAGAATTGTTCACTGGGAAATTTGGTACAGAGAGCTTCTTTTTGTTGAAATTTGGGATCACCAAAAAACAAAATCAAGTTTTGATTTCACTTTTTATAAGCAGCGATGTGTTTGGTTGTTTGGGTTCATATCAGTAGAATTGGAGACATATCATGACACTTGGAAGCTTGCGTGAATCAATCAGTAGAGGTGTATCAGCCCGCTCATGCAAAAGTTTAAAAACAAATATGATGTATTCAATTTCTATTGTGCAAGAAGACTCTGGAACAAATTCTCCATTTGTGCTTCAAAATGATTATATGCATTTATACAATGAGTTATATAAAACAAACAAAAACACTGATAATGATCCCTTTAGAATTAGTGTGATCGTGTAGTCCAGAGGGTTTATAAGGGTAGTGTCGTAGTGCATCAGTGTATTGTGTGTTCATGTATACTTCTCACACTACCTCTGTCTATATCATAAATGAATGATTATAACAAAGAAAAACAATTAGTGTTAAATCTTGTACAGTACATTACAAAAGGGAGGACTGCAGCAAGTTTAGGTCAGACACTATTGTCGGTTTTCCAATCTGACTGCGGTTGAAAACTTAAGTCTATACAAAAAAACAAATCCACAATTATGTGATAATCGTAAAATTTATATTTTTTAAACCAATGAATTTAATTTATAATATCATTTAAGAAACTACAATCATTGAAACAATTTTCCCATGATGTATATTTATTTATTAACAAATGCCCAAATGAACAGATTTTACAGGAAGATATAAAACAAGATAGGAATTATTTAAAAACAAACTAACAACAACAACAACCATGCAAGAAACTTGATAACAATACTGATTCCTAAAATGAAATTTAAAAACAGATTTTAGAAACTGCCAAAGCATTTTTGGATTTTCAACCACCTCACAAATATTTTTCTTTATGTCCCATATAATAATGCTCCCCTCAAAATGCTTGAAGAACTGAACACATTTTTTACTGAACTCTTTAAAGCCATAAATATTGCACTGTGCTTTTAATTGCTCTGCTCAATTTTAAATGCACTTTTTTGTGGCCAAAATCACACTACAATTAGTTGCGTTGCCACAAGGACTGACTATGTCCACATTGTGACGTCAAAAGGCGGCTGTTACGATGGTCCCCTTGTCTATGCAGATCTTAAACATTAACTTATAACACAGGGCACCATTTGAAAAATGGCCGCCGTGGAGAGAGTGTTGATTGGTCAGGTTCAGAACCCACTTCGTCTGAGATATTGCCTATGCAGAAAGGCACAATGTGAATAGGATCAAGATCAGATAAAGGAATGCAGTTTAAGAACTTGACAACAGTACCAAAAAAAAATGTAAAATTAAAAAAAAAAAATTATAAAAAATTGAATGTTTATCTGTGAGGCAGTTAAATTCTTATGCTTTTGGGTCACTGGTATTTATAGCTCCATATATAATATATAATACCAAAACTATCTGCTGTTGTACTGCAATTAAATATTCTAATCTTACATGTAGTGTCTATTGGTAGATTTGTCGAGAGAAAAACACAACATTCAGGGAATACTATATGGATGCATTGTAATGCTATTTTTCCATTTTCTGCATGTAAATGCTTTAAAAATGTCAATACACTAAAGTAATTTTTTGTAAAGGAGTATGGTCCCTTCCATGTTTTGATTTTATCTATGATATTAATTATTAATTGTAATTCTAGTTTCTGGGAACGGTTGATATTATTATATTTTTTAGAATTTTTTAGGATTTTAAACACTAGTAATCTGTAACGTAGTTGATTTTTGAGAACTTGTAGAGGTAGATTTAAATTTAATGTCAGATGTTTAATGTAGAACTTAATGAAATTTCAACAAATCATGTGTACAGTGAATTTTGCTTTGAAAAAAAAAAATACTAATGGAATGGTAACAACTCCAGTGATCATAAATATGTAATGTAGTTGGCCAATCCAACAGCTGCAAAAGTGATATAGGCATGCCCAGCTAACCAATAAGATTGGAGCTATGAAATATTTGGATTGTCAAGTGTTAAATAACATGGAGTTGGATTGGCCACCTGGAAGCACTTCTAATTGATCACACTTACTTAATTGGAAAAATTTAAAAAAGGAGAAACAAACTATATATATAATGCAACTCTGGAAGTTCGGAACATTTTCACTCTTCACTGTTTAACCAGGTGGACTTAATAATAATTAACTGCTTGTCCTTGTGTGTGAATTCTACAGTACAATTTTAAAATTGGATGAATCTTTACTCATTTTTTTATGCCATCATCTCTAAAAATGTCAAAGATTCTGCAATCACCTGAAAACAGTGGATGGTATGGAACTGAGTGCTTCCAGATTTGTAGGAGACAAGGAATGTGGGGCAAAAAAACCCACACAAAACAATTGTCAGAATAATGATTCATGCTACCTTAATGTCGCCCACTAAATTCACCAATTTTAAAACCAAACTATTTGACGGGTCAACATTTTGTATGGAAATTTTAAGAGTAGCTGTCTAGTAATCAGAAGTAGATCTTTGAACAAGTGGAAGAATCGGAAGATAAAAATGCTAAATATTATGTGAAAAATCATTTCAAATTGTTGTTTTTATGAAAAAATTGAAATGGATAATAAATTAATTTTATCTATACCTGTATATACATTAAATAAAAAAATACAACCATACGTTTTTATCACTGTGGAGCCGCAAGCTGGTATGCTGTGTGGCAGAGTGTTGAAGATCAGCATGACAGAGGATTATTTTTTAATACAAGATGAGTTGTTGGGGAGTAACGCGAGGCGTAGATTCTTGTAGATCCAGAGTAATTCATAATTGGAGTGTCAATTTCAACAAACTGCTAAGCAGAATTTTATCTTGGGTACCGGTCGCTTCCTTTCACTTCATAAACCAATGGTTTGGGTGGTTCCCTGTTTCTACACTTAGTGAAGTAAGGGCCAAGTTTTAGAAACCATCTGAAGCGGTTGTGACTGGTTCTCGATTAAGCACAATTTTGTATGCGCCATTTTCTGATTGGTAGCATTGTGAAATTGACCTCCAGATCTTAGTGATTCTTAAGGTAGCTTGATTCAAGGTCAGAAAAAAGAGGGGAAAGATCAGATGGATGCCTTCATAGTCGTCTTACTGTGGAACTTGGGTTGAATTGTATAAAGTACTTCTTGGGTTTGTATTTTTTACAGATGTATATTTGTTAATTGTGATGAAGCTCAATGGATGTTGTCTCATTGCAGTTGTGGCCTTGTCTCCCGCCAGTATCGGATTCTCAAAGTTGATTAAAACCAACAACGAGGAATTATAAACACAACTAACAAGAGAAAGTGCCCCTTGAGTGCACTCAGGATTGAAAAATGTACTTTGTGAGTAAAGGTAGAAACTAAGTTTCCGCAGTAAGACAATTGTTCCAATTCAGCCATTTTAGTCAAAGGTTTGCAGGGAGGGATCTTGGGTAACCTCTAGGTGGGTATTATATGGGACAAATTGAGGAACAACAATGGTCTTGTTTGAATGCAGTGTTTATTAAGCAATATATTGTATAGTCGTTGATATGTTTGGACCGTTTTCCAGTAGTCACTTCTTAGTAGTGCCATCCAATTCTACCTCCAATTAACCTGTTTAATCAAACTCAACAAATTCTTCCATTTTTACTGCAAGTGAAAAGACCGACGTTTTAAAATGCAGCACAATATTGTGGTTTCTTTTTGCAATAGAAATTAAAAGTGGGATCGCACTCTGACCTTGTTAAAATTAATAGGTAAACAACTTCTATTTTTTTTCTTCTGTGAAATGTAGAATTTTTCCCTCCCTGGTGACAGACCACTGGCTGGACTGGAATAAGGCTTTTCATATGTAGGACCATCAAACATCTTTCATATCTCTGTGGCAGATTATATTTGTAGACATTTGAATCCATGCTGTTTAAAAAAAACAAACAACTAAGTAACTCTCAGCAGCTTCTGGTGCAATTTACGTCAGGACCAATCAACTTTTTGGAGGGTCTCATGTGACATCGTGAAACTAATTTGATATGCAAATTTAGTAACTTATGCTAATTAGTGGTTGATGTAATCAAATTTTGTAATGATGTCACATGCTTCCCACCCAAGTGCCCCATATTTAATTAGATCAGAACCATATCTTATTGCTTAGAGACAAAATAGGTCTGCCAGAGTACAAGAAATATTAAGGCCATTTATCTGTATCATGTTTTCTTTTTATTTCTATTGTCATTTTTGTACATTTTTCTGTAACTAAAATGGAATGTTCTAAATTAAGCATTAATTAATTGCAGGGGAAAATTTTTGTTTTAATTGGGGCCGCTGTAGATTTTTTCCATTTTTGGGAGAGTTTAAATGTATTTTTCATACTTATATTTAATGCTCTTTATGTTTCTATCTTATCTTTTTTAAACCGAATTGGGCAGGTTTTCCTATCTTTTGTCCTAAGAAACCCAAAAATTTTAAAAGCAATTTTTGACAAAATATGATTAAATTCAATGAATTCAGAACAAACCGTTCTTGCTAATGATTGGTTCAGTTTTTACTTATTGACCAATCACAGACAAGAGGTAGGAAAATCTCACAGCTGATTGGTTGTCGGACATGAAAATTGGTTTTTTGATCAGTGCACACTCTCCCAGACAGCAAGTAGATGATGTAGGAATGGGGTAAAAAAAAAGTTCCTAAAAATAAAAAAAAACAGGAAAAAAAAAAAGATTGACTTCTGTACAGGAAACCAGCGAAATTGTCCGTAGTTGTGGTTGATTATTTTGCGTTTTGTTTATAAGGTATTAGACTCTGTAGCATTAGTAATACTTACCCTAAGCGTTTACAAGTCAATGTTGGAATTTGGGTAGAAGTTTGTGGCTTTATTGAGAACCAAGTTCTGTTGACTTTTTTAGAAATTGTGGCAATCACTTGGTTGGGTTTCAGTATACTTGTACACATACAAAGGGTTACAAAGTGAAAAACCCACATGATGGTCATGGAACAACGAAAATCCGGCAAGCATTGTCGATTCCCCAAAACAAAGTTACTTTGACTGTTGAGAAATTTAGAAATGTACAATTTATGTTGAGTGGAGAAAAAATCAACTTGCAAAACTTTATCCTTTTTAGATCAATTCTCTGGAGCTGGAAAAACCTGGCGAGTCTTCTGCCACCCCAGTCCAAAAAGTGCCGCTTCACTCATATTTGCAATCAGATGACATGGTCTTTCAGGATGAATGTTAAGCCCGCCAAGCCCACCAAAAAAATTGTAAGCGCTCAGATTAATAATTTGTGATGCTCCATGCCAGAATCAGAAACTTCCTGCTTTCAAATAACACCTTATTTAGGCCTATTGACCCCTTGGTTACACCCCTATGTTCCGACACCCCTAGGTTCCGACAACCCTGGTGTATTTTCCTATTCCTAACCCTAATCCTAACCTTAACCCTATGTAAATCATGAGGGGGTTGTTGGAACATAGGGGTGTCGGAATATAGAGCAGTCCCCGATACCTTACACCAATGTCAAACTTGGCCACTGACTGCCTCAATCGCCATAAAGCATGTAAATGCCACAGCACCTAAAATGTGCACTATACTGTATAACACACATGAACATTGACTCCCAAAATAGCACAACCAAGATTATTGTGACGATGATGTCAGGTCAAATGGGCCAATTGACCCCTTGCACACACGTCACATGCTGTATTCAGCACCTTGAGGCGGAACAGATCTTTAACTGTTTTCGCTTTATAAATCTCTCTTTGTTATTATTATTATTAACTGTGCCACGCTCACCATTTTGGCAGTCGACAGGTAAGCGTGTAAAAGCCGCAACGCCTAAAAATCGCATTACACCGTACAACACACAGGGACATTGACTCTAAAAAAAGATTATTGTGATGATGACGTCGTCGGGTGAATTGGGTCAATAGGGCAATTACTTCTCAACTCATAGACTTTTAAAAATATCACATCACATTGATACCAAAGCTGACGTTGCGGTTGCTTCACTTCTAATGCAATTTCACCAATTCAATGAAGTGCATGAAATAAGCCATTTGTGAGTTAGATTTGAATAAAGTCTTGTACAATAACTTGCTTGGTCACAAGTTACCGCTTAATTTGAATTCCTCAGACTATCAAGACAGTTGCTCTGCACATGATTCGGGGCAAGCTTTCGCGTAAGAGATGGCAAACACCCATTACACAATTATGAATGAATGTCTATGGCACAATGGTACCATGGTTTGCTTACCTGGAGGTTGCTATACAAAAGTTTGCCCTGAACCATTTGACATAGCAACTGTCTCTATAGTCTGAGGAATTAAAATTTAAGCGGTAACTAATTGTGACTAAGCAAGTCATTGTACCAGACTTTATTCAAATCTAACTCGCAAATGGCTTATTGACCTGGGGCATCATATTTGATTTGTCAGCACGCTTTCTATCAACGCCATATTTTTTAGTGAAT